>JASSUY010029074.1:0-129427 GCA_032466535.1 Forpus xanthops
TAAACTGTTCTTATCTCAACCTGTGGGAGTTGCATTCTTTTGATTCTCCTCCCCATCCCCTCAGACTGAGGAAGAAAAAGAGGGGAGTGAGTGAGAGAGCGGCTGCATGGGTTTGAAAGCTTCAAACCACGACACTCCCATTCAGTGATGGCTTAGACAGGGAAGAGGTCTGGAGCCTGGTTTTCTCCTGCCCCACACCTTGCTCACCCCAGACCAAAAGGCAGATAAAGCTTCCCCAGGACAGAGCAGGTACATGCTCTTTCTCCTTCCACTATGGCGAGCAGCTCCCTGTGACATCCCCTGTGAGACATGAATGCTGAGCAGATACTGAGAGCAATCTCATCCCTGTTCCTTTATGGAAAGCCCTAGACTGAAGAATTACAGTTACTTAGGACCCCCCTTCCCTGTTCGGAAGTACTTCCTTGCTTTTCTGCTGCATTATGCAACATGAAGGAGAAAACACTCGTTTTCTGCAGAAGCTCTTGGACCTTTGTGCCCAGCACAGGGACCCCATCAGCCCTACAATGGGGGGCTGCCCCATGGTGCTCTCAAAACACTGCCTGTTCTTCACCAAGAATAGCATGGTGTTGGTGGATGGTGAGCTTAGAGGGATAACAAGCCTCCCCCCAGTCCTTCATCTGACCTCACCTTAGCCTCCCAACTCTTCCCTGCAAATATTTGCCTCCATCAACAGCCTTAGCACCAATTTTCCAGGCCAGGACCTGCTCTCCTGGCCACGTTTCAGCTGGATCCAAGCACCATAAAGAGCCCATTTCAGCAGCAGCTTCCTACCACGCTCGGAGATGGCAAAGTCTGGGTGGGCAACTGGCGCAACATCCAAATCTAAAAACATCCAAAAGCAACCGAGGGATCCACGGTACCATCAGACATCCATCCTCCGAGTCTGCCCTGACCCATGCACCCACATGAGCTGAACCACGCAGTGGTTTGGAGACACGAACCAATGACCACCGGGGAGCGAGGAGAGAAACCTGCCAAATACCACATGTTGGAAAAGCTCCGTGGTTTTAGTTGCCTCGACCCACACTTTGCCAAGGACACCTTCTTCTCCCTTCCCTCTGTGGTATTTCACACTGAGCTGTGGGTCTGGAAGCCAAACTGGAACCGCCTCAGCTTGCCTGGTTGGGGGCTGACTGCTCAAGTTTTCCCTATGCTCTGCTCAACAGCTTCCCTCTGTTCCTGTAAGCGGGTTGGCCAGCCTGGGCTGAATTAAGGGTTTACAGAAAAAGCCGTGAGGGTGCTGTGGTTCAGTTGGTCACAGCTCTACTTTGAGCCAGTTCTGGTGGCTTGAAGATGGAAGGGAAAAAGAAAGGGCTGGGGAAGCCAAGCAGGGAGCGATGAGTCATGGGGCTTTGGGTAAGGTGGGGATGATGGAGCAAAGAGGGGAAAAAGTATACAGTTCAGTATGAGGTCACATCAATAGCTAAATGCTAACAGGCACAACCAAAATCCATAATACATCAAATCCCTTGCAGCAACACACATGGGGGAGATGAGAATTGCTCAGAAGCTGGGGCCTGAATGAGGTGTTAATCCACCTGCAGCCTGAAGCATACCGGGGTCTCTCCTGGGAAGCTGGACTTCCCAAACCTTACCCATTCAGGGTACCCAGGGTGGGCTGGTCCTGTGGGAAACTCACATCCCTTTGGATTAGGGGAGACCCAGAGAGAACAAATGCCATTCCATAGCCACACACAATGGGTGAACATCACCATTGAAGATGATGGGGGACACTGGATACCCCCCTCCATCTCCCAACTTTGCAGTAATAGAGCCACACTACAGAGAACCAAATTCATCCTTGACCTAAACTGTCACCTAATCAATACAAGGATCTTTGCCTGCCCTGCACCATGCCAGGCACCATCCCAACTCTGCAGTGCCTGGGATGCGCTGGGCAGTGTCTGCCTTCCCTTTCTCCTTCCCTTTGCAAGCAGACCCTCAAGTTTTTCCCCACAGCAGGAGACTGCAGCCCATTAGACAAGGCCTGATTGCTCCTCCTCACCTCCCCCGTGACACAATCGAGTGCGCATACAAGGCAGAACAAAACAGTGACAATTGGTGACAAATGGACTGCACAGCATCCCGTGGCCTCGTCGCCAGGGAGACCTTGGCCAAGCATGGGCGGCCGGGATTCAGGGATGGCAGAGGGGACACAGGTGCTGGGAAAACAGTATGGACCCATCTGCTATTGGAAACCACTGGAGCTGCCAAGGGCAGAGCCTGGGTGAGCACTGAGTCCTGGCACAGGAGAGGGCTGCAGCCCATTGTGCCAAAGCAGCTCTGCATCTCCTAGGTCATCCCCCTTTAATACGGTTGATGTTCCATAAATCTTTCCCCAGGTCAGGGTAGTGGTTTGACACCAAATAGAAAGGGGAAAAGGGTTTAACTCATTGCCAACACTGACCCAGTGAGCACCACCAAGCACATTCCCAATGCTAAATCACACAGCTCAGTGGCGGACACTGTATAACGAGCTCTGCTTTGCCAGGGAAGAAACCGAGGCCAAAAGAGAGAGAATGATGCTTGTTCTTCAGCTCTTTGCTGGCAGAGACAGAAATCTCTTCCAGGAACATCTTGGAGTGACTCAATGCCTTTTACTTTCAATGCGAGTGATGTAAATGCCCCGCAGCCAGCGTGGAAGCACCTCACGCTCACCCAGGGCTCCAGATACCCTCCAACACTCCAAGCATCCACAAAACTGGCCGTGCAGTTTGTGAAATTCCACCTCCCTCCCCCAGCATTGGCTTGGGTTGGGCTCGAGTTGTTTCCTGATGAATACCTGCAGCAGACACCCAAACCACCCGCTCTGCAGCTGGAAAATGACTCTGCTTCTTCCCCCTCCTACTGTTACCACACAATTGTGCATCAACAGCTTTATCCTCTCGAGTGCCCCTCTGCTGCAGCTCTCAGGAGAGATGCCACGGGTGAGGCTGAGCATCCTCACATGGGCTTCGTGTATTGTGGTTGCTCTTCCTCCCCGGTTCCCCCCATCTCCATCCCACTGTTGGGGGCAAGAAAGAGTTAAGGCTGCAGCTGCCAGCCCCGGCGGTGCAGAGTTATGCTCAGACTGTTCCCACTGCTGCATGAAGTCAGCTGTCATTAGGGAACAAAGGCGCCCGGAGCAGCTCAAGTTGTGTCACACTCAGAGGCATGGAGACTGCTCCCTGATTAGGATTTCTAAATCAGTCCCATCGAAGCCCAGAGAATAAAGGCGCAGAACAATGAGCGGGGGCACATTCACACAAGCAGCAGTCTCTGCCATCCCCCACCACCCTCCCCATCCCCTCGCACACTTCTCCTCCCACCCGAGCCCTGCAGCACTTCACCTCCAGGTCCTGCTGAGGACCACAGTTTCCCCAGCCCAAGCAGTGGGCACATCTCTTGCTCCAGGACCTGGCTCCATCCCTGCTCCCCATCCAGTTGGGGCATCTTTTGAGTCACCAGGTTGAAGCATCTCCTCTGTGGGGACATCTTGCCCCAGAAGCATCAGCCCCGTGATCCAAGGCACTTTGGAACAATGCAGCAAAACTGCTAGAGGGGGCAATCCCAGGCAGTGCTGCCTTCTGACATCCCTTTGGTCCCACCATCCCGGTAGCCTCCCCTTGGCTGCTGACCATGGTAGCCATCTGCTTCTGCACCCATGCCCTGGGTCCATTCCCAAAGACAGAGAGCCCCCCATCCACAATCACTGCCAGCCACACTTGGCATGCACCGGGTTGAGTTTTCATTGGAAATAAGGCATTTTCCACAAATATAGCAGACTTACGTACACAGACAACAAACCTCACGTGCAGCAAGACCTAAGTACCTGCAAGGCCAGGTCACCTCATTCAGTCCTGGGCTGCTGCACCACTGCCAGAGACACTGACTCTTGCCAGACCCCCCCGCACTGACCCAGAGCATCCCCTCATCCCTGTGCTTGTCCCACAAAGGGTTTTCTTTCTTAGTAAGCAAGACATAGAGCACGCAGAAATACATTGGAGACTGCAGACCCGGTTGCTAAACTCATCTCAACCGAGGCAGACTTCCTTCATGAGCACACAAGTTCTCACGCCATGGGCAGGAGGGAGATACTGGTTTGGCTGGTGGGGTCTGTAAAAGCTGGTTTCTTGGAAAAAAAAAGAGGAATTCAAGCAAAGAATGACGCAGCATATGTCAAAAAACCTGAAGAGAAACCAAGACAGATGTGGATTTGGGACACTGAAAACACAGAGGCAGGAATTAAGTGGTAGTAAATGCTATTCTTGGCTTCGAACCTGACTTTGCTGATGACATTGGCTTTGTTAAGAGCTCCCTGCCTCAGTTCTTCCGTGTGGATGGAGGAGGTGACCCTGTAAGTGGTTACTTCCCACAAGCACAAATCCTTAACATCAGGGTTCCCACAAGTTATGACAAACATGCCTGGACTGTCCCTCCAACTGCATTGGATTGTCTGGACCTGCAACTAGCTGTGGCACTCAGGGGGCTCTTCATAGAACCGTGGAATGATTTGTGTTGAAGGGACCTTAAAGCACATCCAGACCCAATTCCCCGCTATGGACAGGGACACCTTCCATAGAGCAGGGTGCTCCAAGCCCCTGTGTCCAACGTGGCCTTGAGCACTGCAGGGATGGGGCAGCCACAGCTTCTCTGGGCACTCTATGCCAGCGCCTCAGCACCCTCACAGGGAAGAGTTTCTCCCTAAGAGCTCATCTCCATCTCCCCTCTGGCAGGGTAAAGCCATTCCCCTTGTCCTGCCCCTATGGGCTCTTGACCAAAGACCCCCCTCTCCAGGTTTCTTGTCACTCCTTGAGGCATTGGGGCTGCTCTAAGGTCTCCCTTTCAGGAGCCTTCTCTTCTCCAGGATGAACAACCCCAACTCTCACAACCTATCAACTTCACGCAAAGATGCTTCCATTGCATACAACCAAAACAAAGGCCCCTTTACCTCTCTTTGCTTCAGATTTGGGAAAACACATGGGGATGGGAGACAAGAAAAGGGCAGAGAATCCACTGCGCTCCCACCACCCCAAGGTTGGATCCTCAATTCCACAGCAAAAGGCCGGCAGCCAGCAGGTGCAATGAATACATACCCCAGCAGAAATCAATCTGGAGAAGAGGGGGAAGGGAAGGAATATAGATATAGGGCATCCTGCCCCCCACCTCCAGCCCCCAGCAGGACACGCATGCAGACACACACACACTAATCCAGTGGATTTGGCCATCATATGACATGCCCGGTCCGTCCGAGGGAGGGGATTTAAGGCACGCCTCTCCTTTCACGCCAGGAAAGGATTTTCATCTCTCAAGAGCACAATGAGGGGGGAAGGAAGGAGGAAAGGGGGGAAAAAATTGGGAGGGGGGGAAGCCAATCAAGCCGGGATCAGCTGTGGGCTGGGCTGCTGCAGGTCTGCTTGTCCCAGAGGGGGGTGCGGGGAGACATATTGGGCCGTGTGGGAAACCCACAGTCTCAGCTTCTCACACATTGTTCTCCACCCCGGCTCCCCCCCCAGCCCCCAGCCAAAGCCGTTAATGCCACAAAAGATACTTTGCCCATTGTGCAGGGGGACAGCTGAGAGGATAGAGTTAGCCTTACACAGCTTTCCTGCCTCCCTCTCCCGCTGGAGAGGGGAAGAGGGGACAGAGCAATCAAAATGGAGAGTTTGATGCTCGCCATACAAAAGAATTAAATCCACTTAGGCCCCTTTCTCGCTAATCTCGGACTGTGGGGGGTTAAATATGGTTACATTTTCATTAGGTCCTAATAGCAAAAGGACAGCTAATGGTAGCACAGACCGACGCATTGTCATGCAGATGGCTCCAAAAAGGGCTACCCAGCATCACTGTGGTGCGATGGCATGCTCGGAGTGGGAAATTGTGTCACTTCGGCATTGTCGGGGATGAATTCAATCAATGGGAAAAGTCATGTTTCCTCCGTTAAAAGGAAACAAGTTAAAACGCCCAGGGAGGGGTGGAGGTGGTGAGAAGGCACCTGGGGTCTGCAGGGATCCCCTGCAGAGCACAACAGAACCATCCTAGAGCGATGCCCGAGACGAGGGACTGCTGCTTTTAGACCACCACACAATGAACTTTGTGGTCATAGATTAGAAATGAGCCAGTGGTTCAACCAGCCAGCACTGTCCCCACTGCCTGTGTGCTGGGAGGATGCCCCGACACCCTTAATTTGGGACTCAAGGCACGCAGTGGGCTGCGCACCCATCCACCATGCACTCGCCATGAATTTGGACAGGGCAACAGGGACCAAGGAGCTGGGTTTACCTTTAAGTACTTTGTGGTCAGCTCAGCCTCACTGGGGCTTTCTCTACCCCCATTTCCACTGCAGATTCAAAGGACTGGAGCAGGGGGAAGCCCCCATGAGGCTGTCCCCATGACCCTGCTGCCACATGGCCCCTCAGCCTGCATGTGGTCACCACTATGGTGGTGATCCCCCCTTTCATCCCCTCCACACCATCCCCAGCAGATAGAGCTATTCTTCTCCCTTCACTCTCCTCCTGTCGCAGGTTGCATCAAAGGGCCAGGCATAGATCAGCACGGTGCAGGCAGGATGCTTGGCTCTGGGGCTCACACATGCTGGGGGTGTCTCTGGAGTAAGCAGCTTTCCCAAAGGGAAGGTGCTGTGCTTGGCACAATGACTGTCATCCCTTTGGGAGCCCTATATACCAGCACCCAGAGAGTCAGAGTCTTCCAAGCCTTGGCCTTGCTAGAAGACAAACCCCTACCATCCCTCATAGCTTCAAGCACTTAATGGTGGTATCTGAGCTCAAAGAGTGCCATCCATCAAAGCCCAGCAGCTCCAGATGGATCCCAGACCATTCAGGACTGCACTGCCTTGGAAATGCCCACCAGCAAAAAGGAACACCACTTATTTGGGTAATTCCACTTAATGTTCACACTAAGAAAGGGAAGACAGGACCCCACTGCCCTCCTAGGCAACCCTAGCTTAGTGCTGGCTCGCTAAGATGATAGAGGTGGAAAACATCTGCCAAGGTATATTTCATAGGGTCAGAGCACTGTGGTATTTTTTACTCAGGGCTTTAGAAGAGAGACCCATGACCCAAACACATCAATGAAGTCCTTTCCCCCAAATCCACTGGCACGAAGGTAAAAATCCATCACTCGGGAACACGAAGCAGCCACAGCAAAAGCCAAGTTAAACAAGAACAAGGTCAGCATCGAGATGGTGCCGCAGTAACTGTAGAGGAGGAAATTGGTCTAACAGTACATGGACCTACTACCCCAGCCCCTCGCCAGCCAGCACAGCATCACGGGGAGCCAGAGCTCCAGAGACCTGACTCCTCATCCCAGTTCTGGCATGGAGCGGGTCCCTTCACCTCCCTGTGCCCGTGCCCCTTCCCCTTCTGCATCTGTGCGCTCCATCGTCTTTTCCCAGGCTGCAAAATGCATCCTGGGGAAGCTTCTGGAGGACCACAGCTTCCCTGCCAGGAGCTCAGAGGAACCACCTGGGAATAGCACATTTCAGTTAGAGGGAATTATTTCACACACCCCCCCATGCAACACCATCAGAAGCTGCTTGCCCAATGCTCACTTCACACAGCTTCTGGTCTGTCACAAGTTCATATAGACTGAGGGCAGACAAATTATCCATCAGAGTCAAGTGCCAATTCCCTAACAAACCCTGACACCATGTCTATCTGCCTGACTGCCAGACACCAAGTCCGAGCCAAATTTCCTGCAAGCGTTGCTGAGTTTTGCAAGCTTCAAGTCCTCGGAGAGTCACATTTTCATGCTTCTCTCTGTAACCTTAAGAGTCTGAGCTGGAGTTTTAATGAAAGCTGAGATTCCCGATGCTCTGGAGCCAAGGCTTGCAGGGAGAAAGCAGGAAGTGAGAGCAGGAGAGCCCATGAAGTCTGGCTTTCTGCAGTATGGCACATCACACTTAGGTTCTCTGCTGTCCAATAGGCTTGAGCTAAGATACAGTTGTACCTTTCCCTTCACAGCAAGAGTTCCAATAGGCCCTTCTCTTCTACCTTCATCTATCTACATACAACTTGCTGGGATGGGATGGATGCTATACCTCCGACATGCTGACAAATTCTGTTGACACTGCCCAGAAAGACGTACAAGCTCCTGGATGGTGACACAGATGGATGGATGGACAGCACGTCCCAAAGCCCGCTTCCCCAGGAAAGCCCTCCATGGAATAGCACATTGTGCAACCACTACGATAACATCTTGACAGCCTGCACCGATATTTTTCCTGGGTCTGGGGGGAGCTGTGGTGTTGCAATCCAGGCTCAGGGTTAAGAGCTGGAGCTCTGGAAAGCTCATCCCTATGAGGAGCGTCATAGAGAGGCATCACATCCTATGGGCGCCCAGGGGCTGGAGGGGCAGGAGCCTCTTCCCAGAGCAAAGCCATGCAGCTTCACTGGACCCACTCCAGGGGCTTACGCAGCTGATGATGTGTTCTGGCCCAAAATGTTTATTGTCTCCCAGCAAAGTTACACTAGAAACAACAACAGAATATAATACACCACCGCTCAAAGGTTAACACGTTATTGTCTGCTATTGCGCATCTCGACCCTCCGGCATTGACATCAGCCAGGGCAGCTCGTCTGTTTCCTTCAACCTGATCAACCAAAGAAAAGGGAGGAGGGGGGCAGAAATCAAATCCCGCCAGCAATGGGAACCACTTTCAAGGGGAAGCTGCTTTCGGAAACCCAACCACGTCCAAACATTACAACTGGTCTCGGCAATTACGAGAAGTAAAACATTAAAAAGCATGAGGCAACGTGCATTTGCATGCTAAAAGCTCCCGTCAGTGGGGCTGAATCCAACACAAAGCACAAGAATTTTCTCTCTAAATATACATTAAGCCTGCTATAACGTCCCTCTCTCAGTTTGCACCCAAAAGGCTGAGGGGTGCAGAGCTGGCGATGGGTGCAGCCACAGCACCCCTGCACCACACGTCTTAGACCTGGACCCAGATGGATGCTTAAACCTGCTGGACGAGCAAAGCTGGAAGGGTTAATCCCTGCTCAGCCATCCCCATCGAAGCACAGCCCCTGGGGCTGCAGAGGGAGGGAGGTGCTGGGAGGCTTCCTTGAACTGGGTGGATTTGCTGGAAAGCAGTGTTCCTGCAGACCCAGTTCCGTAGCTGCTGTTGCACAAACAGGTTTGAGTTGAATTCAGAGGCCGCAGGTGGGCAAGTTACCTGAAGGCCATGAAGAGGAGACACCTACATCCGCTCCAACAGCACAAACCTGCAGCCACCCGAGCGGGGGAGCCTCCTCCCGGGTAGGGTTTCACCTGAAATCACAGCTTCGTGCTCAAAACATGAGCTGACCGAGCCAAAGCCCTGCGAGAGGCAAACTGAAACCCCCAATTGGAGCTTTCTAAACCTCTAACGAGGAGCTGCTTGAGAGCAGGAGCTAGACTGCAGGAATAAGGAGTTCATCCCAACTCCGCTTCCCCATCCCAGTCTCATCTATCAGCACAGCATAGGTTCTCGATGCTGTAATCCTGCCCTGCCTGCACTCCTCCTCTTCTCCATTCCTCTCCCCCACAAGCAGGGTCACCTATGGGTTTAACTGGGAAGGCCGCCAGCCTCAATGGCACTGTAGGAATAAGTTATCTCGCTGATAAACCCATCAAACCACTTCTTCAGGGCTCAAATCCATTTCACAGAGGTAAAGAAGCCTTTCAGAGACCTCCCAAAACACCCTGAGCATCTAGAGAAGTAACCAATTCATAGAGCAAATAGGGGACATAAAAAAAAGGGGCACATCCAGGGCTTGGTTACACACAAACCCTACCCAACTTCTGCTTAAGTCAATGGGAAGACTTGCAAATGACAAGCTGCAGAAGAAAGGGAGTTCTTTGTACCTAAGCAGTCAGGTATGGGACAGTGACCCTGGGCATGCAACCTCCTAATTATAAGTATTGCAGATTAGCAGGCGAGATGAAATTAAATCACCCAACAGCCCCCTTTGAAAAGATATCCAACCTCAGGTTTCATGGCAGGAAAGGCAAAGGGTTCATCTTGGAGTCAAATCAATAGCTGTGCTACCAACCTTCACCCCAGGACACAGCACCAGTAGGGTGAAGCCTCCTTATCCACCCTTCTCCATCCAAAGTCCATCCATAGGACAACACACATCAACGCTCTCCTGAACAGGCTACCTCTTAAAATGATGCACACAGAAAACTCTTAGCATGGATGATTCCTTCCTGTTTTCAGGTCTAGTACCTGAAGTTCAGCTGCAAAGGAGGAACAGTGGACTGGGAATGAGGAGAGGAGAGAAACCTCTAGAGACCAGCTTGGACAACACGCCTACAAGCTGCGAAGTCTTTGGGGTTGGAATGGGCAGGAACGACAAAGCACTATAGAAGACCATACAAACACACACCTGTATTTCTACCAAGCAAGGGCATTTCTGGATGCAGTGGACAAGGGTTTTCCTAGAGGCGAGCTCATTCAAAGTCCTCCCCAGCGCAGTACCTTTCCCCTCAATAATAAACAAATCAATACAAAGGAAAGCAGGGCATGTTCTTTTGAAGGTTGTTTTCTTCCATCCCTCCTCCACCCCCCGTCGATCTCCTCTTTGGCATTCGTGGCTGTTACCTCCGGCTGAGAGAGTAGGCTGCAAGCCAGGAGATCCCGCTCCAGCACCGCTCCGTTCCTGCCAGGGCCCTGGATGCATCCTGAGCAGCCAGACCCTCCTCCCGCTGCCCTGTCCTGTCTTGCCCAACGCTGGTCCATCAGGATAAAGAGCCTGGGAAACCAAGTCCGCCCCAATTAGAACTCAAGTCTACTGCATGGCAACAGAGTGACAGTGCTGGGACAGCTTCCCCCTAAGAAGGATCAGTAGGAATGCAGGTTTCTGTCCATGGAGCAAAAAGGCAATGGGATGGGAGTTTGAGTTGTTCTTTGTTGGTCTTGTTGGGGTTTTTGTTGGGTTTGGGGTTTTTTTCTTTACTTCTATTACAGGCAGTAGTTGTTGGTCCACATCACAACCTAAACTCTGATCCTCATGGATGAGAAATGAGCTGAGATGGATACTTCACAGAATTACAGAAAGTGTTGGAAAAGACCTTAAAGCTCCTCCAGCTCCAACCCCTACCATGGGTAGGGACACCTTCCACTAGAGCAGGGTGCTCCAAGCCCCTGTGTCCAACCTGGCCTTGAGCACTGTCAGGGATGGAGAAGCCACAGCTTCCCTGGGCACCCTGTGCCAGCGCCTCAGCACCCTCACAGTAATACCTTGTGGTTAACATGGTTATTGTTGAAGCCTCTGTCAACACACAGGCATAGAGAGCCTTTGCCTGCTTGCTGGGCTGAATTTGTGCCCATCCAGGTTTTATGTTATGGAGAGCTGGGCACCAACAGGAGGTGCTGGAGGTGGATTCACCAGCACTTGTGCCCTGATCCAGGTCATTTCCAGTGCTGACGTAGCTGTTCCCCAGTCCAGGTGACCGCATCCAGCCCTGCCCAGCCCCAGCTATCAGACACCATCAGGGCTAATGAGTGAAATAACCCTTTATCCTCACAAGGACTCACCACTTATAAGTCCCAGCACCAGCCCAGAGAGGGCATCCTTCATTTACATCACAGCAGCACCAGCAAAGACTCAAAGCCAGGCTGGGGATCAGAAAGGAGGCTCTGAAAAACACACAGGAACTAATTCTGCTCTGCTCAGCCTTTCCTACCTTCTGTGCACGTGAACATGAGCAGGCAAAGCTCCTGCTCCAAACTCATCTTGTCCTCCGCGTGTTTTATTGCTTTGAATGATGGAGCAAGGCGGAAAGGAGCTCGGAGCCAGGACAAGAGAGAACGGCAATCCCTGCCCCCAGAGCACTTATAAACCCAAAGAGGCAAGATGTAACACGAGGAGGAAACAGGCTGGAGGCCAGAGGGGACACCATAAAAATAGGATGTTTAAAAACATCTTTGCTGTGGGCATAAATCACCGCCCATCTCTCCAGTGATCTTGGGAGTACAGAGCGAGTCCTCAGCCAAACCAAACCTCCCTCCTCGCAGCTTGCACCAGAGCAGCACAGCAAAACCCATCCCTGGTGAGAATGAGCTGGGCAAAAAGGATGTCTGAACCTGGGTACCGGATGAGGCTGGAGGCAAAGGGACTTGGCCGTGCCTGCCTGCAGGGTTCAGTGGCAGAGACAGCGATGGACAGGGCTGCCCAAAGCTTTGATAAAAAGAACTTTCCTCTGCCTACTGCTACCTATAAAGGAGGATAAAACCCTCCTCACACCAGCAAGGCTTAGAAAAATCCAACAGCTCCCTGCAAAGCTTTTCCATCTTCTTCCTCTCTCTTCATCCCACCAAACCCGTGATGACAAAGAAGGGAGATTTCTTCCCCCCACTAAGGAAAAAAGAGAGGAAGGGCTGTGGGGAAGGGGACATCTTACTTCAAATAAACAAACAGGATTTATTGCCGGACAGATCCTGAAACCCATGGCCCGGGCCAGCAAACTGCAGCTTGGCTGGAATAAGCACATAAATAAAGTTCACAGCTAAACTGGCCTGACCCAGTATTGCCCCGAGGTGCAGAAGCAGTATCTTGTCATTAGTATGCAGAACACATCGCCTTAATGTCTGCTCATTTGTTCTCAGCCCACTCCGCTCTATAAATCTCCACAAAAGGGCAAGGCAGGGCTGCGGGGGAGAAGGGGGAACAGCAGGGCCAGGGGGATGGGAATTGCCTACTGTCCCGCTTCCATCCCAACGGGATCGCCGGGCACAGCCACAGCAATGCGGGCTTCACATGGATTGAGTCTTTCCTTCCTTCCAAGCAGGGACCATCACTCTTTAAGGATGGGGACAGGGGAATGCCCACGCTTGTCTCCTAGAGTGGAGGGGAATGGGATGCAACTGGTGTATCTAGGTCAGCGCAAGACAAAGCATGACTGGAGTGGCAGGGCAGTGCTGGCAGCTGCAGCAGGTGAGCACAGACTGGCACTGAGATGGACACAAACACAGCTTGTAACAACCCATAAATATCAACAGTATTTCCCTTTCTTTGCATCGCTTTAATCAACATCCACCCGTTGGGACTCTCGCTCCCACCTGCAAGCAACATCTGCCAACATCCCACAGAGCAGCGTATGTCTTCTCCAAAGCACATAGAATCCCAGGCAGCTTTGGGTTGGGAAGGACCTTAAAGCTCCTCCAGCTCCAACCCCTGCCATGGCAGGGACACCTTCCATAGAGCAGCTTGCTCCAAGCCCGTGTCCAACCTGGCCTGGAGCACTACAGGGATGGGGCAGCCACAGCTTCTCTGGGCACCCTGTGCCAGCGCTCAGCATCCTCACAGGGAAGAGCTTCTCCCTAAGAGCTCATCTCTATCTCCCCTCTGGCAGGGTAAAGCCATTCCCCTTGTCCTGTCCCTACAGGCCCTTGTCCAAAGCCCTTCTCCAGGTTTCCTGCAGCCCCTTCAGGCACTGGAGCTGCCTTAAGGTCTCCCCTTCAGGAACCTTCTCTTCTCCATTCTGCCCCAGCCCAGCTCTCTCAGCCTGGCTCCAGAGCAGAGCTGCTCCAGCCCTTGCAGCATCTCTATGACCTCCTCTGGACTCTCTCAAGCAAGTGAAATCACATCTGACAACTCCATCATTGACAGCACTTTCCTGTAGGTCAACCAAAGCACCGTCCCTTCACAGGGGACCTGGTATGGGCAGCAAGAGGATGGCATAGCCTTTACAGCAGCAATAGGACCATCACCAAGAGCACCTCCCTTCCTCTCAACCCCCCAAGCTAAAGGCAGATGCGGACTCTCCCCCACACTGCAGCCTCCCAGGCTGTGCCAGATGAGAGCAAGCTCTGATTTACTGTCCCACATAATCCCACAAGAAAGAAGCTGCACCGCCTCAGTGCTTTGCACTACACAGAACCGCTTTCTGCACAGGGAAATATCAGCCACCCTTCTCTGTCATCAACCTCATCGGGATCTCCCCCGCATGTTTGAAGAAAGGAAAACATGATTTACTGTCTGCCAAAAGGAAAAAGGAATGAGGCAAAGCCACCGCAGAGCAGAGCAAACATCTGGGGAACAGAAATGAAGGTCCCTTGGGTGGAAGGAAAAGGGAAAAGCGTCTTCAGAGGAATCCAATGGAAGAAGGTACAACATTCAGGCAGTGTCCCCACATAAATCTCTGATGGGAATGGGAGCCTCTCCTCCACAGCACATGGCAAAGGCAGCTCAAGAGAGGAGAAAGATGCAGGCTTCATCAACACAGTTGATCCCCATCAAAACACCAAGCTCTCAGCTGCAGCAGCTCTGTGCCTCTGTCTGCAGGAAGCACTTGTTACTGCACCCCAAGAAAACACCACAAGCTTCTCAAAGGACAGCTTTGTACACAGAGCAGAGTACCAGTGCTTCAGGGATAACACAACATAAATGAAGACTGACACAACTCAGCGCCTGCAGCAGCCTTCAGGGGGCTTCACGCAGGAAAAGCTTTCGAGTACTATCAATGTACATTAGTGTTACACCCAAAAAACTCCACGTCTGGGACCTCAAGCACTTCCTCATGGGCAATATCTATGGGGAATGGTCTGGGGACCTTGGTAGAGCAGCTAAGTGAGGAATAGGCAGATGTGGAACAAGTTCCCACCAAGAAAGCCCCATCACAGAGAGGAGGCAATGCACAATGAGGGGCCGCAAGGCACCTCTCCCAGGGTGCTGCCTGGCCAACATCCATCAGAGGGAAGAACCGAGCTCCTGCTAGAGACAGAGCACTCTTAACTTTGGCTTCTGGGAGCAGGAGTGACTTGGAAGAAAGGGGGTTGCATCTGTGTGACGAGGCCAGGCAGGATGGATGGACAGCAGGGAGGAGCACCTCTTACTTGCTCAGTTCCCAGGTTCTGGAAGGCAGGAGCAGGAGAACATGCAGGGCCCGAGGGCATCGGTCCTTCCCATGGCACACAATAGGGAACCTCTCCTTGACTTCCAGGAGACACTGCTCTGAGGGCTTTGTGCTGCTTCCTGCTACTGAGCAGGAAATGAAGGTGTGGGATCCTGTCTCCACATGGGAACGACCCACCACAGCCTTCATTGAGAAAACCACACCCCAAACTGAAAACCAATTATCTACTTAAAGCAAAGAGGCTTGGTTTCCCAGCTGGCCTCTTCAGCCTGGGATTGGCATCAGGGAAGCTCAGCACAATGTTGTGAAATAGCAGCTTCAGAGACATCAGAGCAGAGGCTGGGCTGGCCCAAGCATTGACCTGTCCCACCTCCATTGGTACCTCTCCTTGCCAGGTCTGTACAGCCAGGAGATTATCTCGCAGACAAGCACATTTCCTGGTCAGAAAGGTGAGGCCAGCAACCAGCTGAACTTCAGGTTCCCTCTTAGCTCAATTCCACTGCATCCCTGCAGCAACGTCACCCGCGAGCTAAAGCCACTTCTAAGTAAGGATGGACAAACCTCTTGAGATTATCACATCACACACTTTCTAGTGAGCAGCCACTGCTCAAGAAGCCCTGGGTTTTGCAAAGAACATGGCTGGAAAGGCCTTGAAGATTATCAAGTCCAACTGTTAATGAGCACTGCCCAGCCCACCACCAAACCATGTTCGTAAGTGCCACATCTCACATCTGTTAAAGTGCTTGACAACCCCTTTGGTGAAGAAATTTTCCCTAATACTCAAGACAGACCTTACCTGGTGTAAGTTAAGGTCACTGTGTCCCATTCTATTGCTTGTAACATGGGAAGAGGCTGACCTCCACCTTGCTGCAACCTCCTTTCAATAGAGAGCAAGAAGGTCTCCATTGAGCACCCTTTTCTCCAGGCTGAACACCTCCAGTTTCCTGAGCTACCCCTCACTCTGGAAACCCTTCAGCATCTCAATGTCTTTCTTGCAGTGAAAGGCCCAAACCAGAACCCAGTGTTTAAGGTGCAGCCTCACCAGGAGTTGGTCTAGGGGACAATCACTGCCCTTGTCTTGCTGCCCACACTATTGCTGACAAAAACCTATGGTCTTCTACCCCCAAAAGCAACCCATTCACACCACGCTCCTAAACCTTCTCCCTAGCTTTCGGGGGCTTCTGCTGTTTGGAGGCCTCAGAGCAAAGGTGCCAGGTTAGTTTAGATGTCACATCTTCACTTTTTGCCAGCCTGAGCAAAATCCGGTGAGTTATTTCAGGTACAGAAAAGGGCAAAACCAAACACGTGTTCCTGGGAACTTTTCTGCACGTGGGTACCTAAAAAGCCTGAACGATGGACATCATTTTCCTAGGATGTACCAAAAAGCGATGCGCTCTTTTGGATCCCAAATTTTCCCTTTGTGAAGGATGGAGTTTGCAGACACCCAAAGTTCACACTTCCTGGATTACTGTCAGTGTTTGAACACACATTAGATGTGGTGCTTCAGCAGCACCTGAGCTCTGCAACAGCCTCCATAATAACATGGAAATAAGCCACGTCCTGGACTAGGGGATTTAAGGGCAGCGACTAAACTGAAGAATAAGATTTGAGCTGTAAGTTGAAGCTATAGATGATTTGCCAGTTTAAGCCGAGGTGTTGTAATCCTGCAACCCATCTACCTCACATACTCAAGGTGCCTTCACATTGCCTTCTTGAGCAGCTGAATCAGCACATCACCTCAGTTCCCACAGCCTTCCCTGTGGGACAGCAACAGAGCTCAGATCCAGCGCAGCACTTGCACAGAGCTGTTCTGGATCAGGGTGGAAGGGTGAAGCCTGAGAACATTTCTGATGTCAGAAGCAATCAGGAGATGCTAGAAGGTTCCATCGTGACACAGTACGCTGTGATGCAACTACCGGGTGTTCTCATCTCGTTACAGCAGCGGATTTCACTTCACAACCTCACGGCCCAGAGGTGTTAAACTCTGTGTGAACAAGCTTATATTTAAACATGGCAAGATGCATTGAATCTCCCCTGGTGGCAAGGCAAGTGACCTCTCTTAACCAAGGTGGGAAACCCGCGCATCCAGCTTCTGATGCATCTCTCAGATACGCCAAGCTGTTAGGTGATAACTGACATGCAATAAATCTGGTTTTTAGCTCGGTTAATTACCAGCCTTGTGCTCATGAGTAATACGATAGCATTTAAGGTGGGGCAGATTTTCCATTACAGAGCCCTGATTGCATGAATTCCATGAGAAGCGCTTTCTGCTGGATGCGGCTTTGACAGAAGAGAGCTCTTCTCCAGCCTCAGCTTCTTAACCCCAAACCACCCCTCCAAACCACAACAGCCGTCTGCAGAGCAACCTCTTCGGCAGGGTAACACCAAGCGCCTCAACACACATCACTAGTGCTGCTGTAGTTGAACCTGGACTGGTTTTACGCCTCTCCTCTCTACACTATGGCCTTTACATCAACAGCGTTGGCAGTATCAGACAGATTGGAGGATATTATGCCTAAAAAAGTAAGGAAGGAAGCAATGCAATCGAGCCAAACAGCTTCAGAAAGATGGAGTTTGAGGATTGCGGTGCCCAGGTTCCCAGCTGGAAGTTGCTCTGCAACATTTGGTAAGCAATTCCATGTAGCAGCAAACTGGAGGGTCTGGTAAAGGGAGAAAACAGAGCTCCAACAGGAGGAAACCCTCTTGGAGTCAGGATGAAGGGGTTCATGAGAGCACATCTCTATACACCAGGGAACTCAACACATAACCCCTGCAATCCCAACCTTACCACTGTGTTGTACCGTTAACGGAGCAGAACCCACTGAGACAAACCTTTAATGGAGCAGAACCCACTGAGACAAACCTGAAGAAGCTGCTTTTCCAAAGCACCCTTTCACAGAGGCAGGTAAGTTCAGTGCAACCTGTACCAAGGCTCCGTCCAGGGGAGGTTCTTCTCAACAAGCTAAAGGAAAATGTTCATGCACTCAAAAACGCCCATGAAGGATTTTGCACAACCACAAACACAGCAAAAGGAATAATGGTAAAGCACCACAACCACAGCCCTCGCCCTTGGGAAGCCTGAGCTCAGCTCTTATATCCAATACAAGGTCAAGGGGAAGCAAATGCCATCAGATGCGCCCTGGTCTTAGAAGAGCAGCATCAGTCTGGGACTCCAGGCAGACTGTCCCAGGAAGCTCAGCCTTTCCCAGCACAATCCAACCACACATCAGACCCCTCATTTTCAGCCCAATGTAGCAACCTTCCACAGTCGCAGAGAGCTCCACAGGTAAGAACACAACACACAAACAGCTCTGTCTGGAGCTGCAGTGATTTACTCATCGCATCTCAGCTGTTCACTTTCAGGACTACTCTGTGAAGCCACTGCCACTTGGGCTCAGTCCAAGCAGCCTGAAATCATACCCTTACCCTCCTACAAAGAGGGACTCAATGCACTGCTACCCATGAACCCAGCCCCACGCTCTCCTTTGCTTTCCAACTGACAGGTTTTGGTCAGCGGACAACGGAAGATGAAGCGGGGAGAAGAATAAAACCAAATCCCTGCAGATTCTCATCTTCCTTCTCTAGTCTCCTCAAGTCATTGTTTTGCAGTACAAGTATTTCAGCTCCCGCTGTACCAGGGAACAGGATTAGACAGGTCACTGTGGAATCAGATTACAGACTGTTACCTTTTTAACTTTCCTTCTCAGCACGTAGGCTGGCGAACTGACACCCGGCGAGGGAGCAAGCAAGGGACAGGCATGGGTGGAGATGGCAGCAAAACATCGGTGATTCAGAGACATTTGCCAAGTCATTGGATGTTCTCACGATTCCAGGACCTGAAAGAAGGAAAAAAAAGCAGCAGATGGGTTAAAACCAAAGAGCAAAGAGAATCGTTTCACATAACCCATGCAGCAACAACAGGAGTGCAAATACCAGAACACGGCCTGATAGAATTTAGTCCGAAAGAGTTTAATTTGCTTTCCAATGCACAATAGCATTTTCCCCTCTCAGACCCACAGTTGCCTGCAGGGCTCCAGCAGAGCCAGAAACCCAATGGTACCCTGCGGTGCATGGCCTCTGTGTGAGGATGCAGATAGTGTGGGTGTTTGGACAGGTTTGGGACCTTACAGGGGACTGTGGTGGCCACACTCCAAATCATTAGATGAGCTCTGTGACTTCTGGGACAGGTTTCCTTTTGACATGGTGTTCCCTTAACCAGAGGGGACATTGGTCCCATCTCAGCATCTCTTCATTTCTTCATGTGACGGCATGTTAAGATGAGCTCTTAGGCAGAAGTTCTTCCCTGTGAGGGTGCTGAGGCACTGGCACAGGGTGCCCAGAGAAGCTGTGGCTGCCCCATCCCTGACAGTGCTCAAGGCCACGTTGGACACAGGGGCTCCAAAGCAACCTTCTCTATGGAAGGAGTCCCTGCCCATGGCAGGGGTTGGAACTGGAGGAGCTTTAAGGTACCTTCCTACACAAACCACTCTTATTCTCTGATGATTCTATGGTCCTGCAATGCCTGCACCAAGCCCAGCAACTAGGGCTGAGTAATATATACACAAAGACAAACCCAGGCTTGATTGGGAGACACCAACAAACTGAAGATAAAGAGCCCGTTCCAAAGGAGAATCATTCTAGTAAGCTTGTTATGTCTGTTTATAAATTAGAGCTATTAATGCTCATCACAGTCATCTGTGAGAGCACAATATAGCTTGTGTTCACTTTCTCTTTTGCTAACCTGAAGCCACACTGCCTGTCCCTAGACTGCCTGCCCAGGAGCAAAATACAGATTAGTTAATGCTTGAAACATTGGAAGTATCATTATTTGAAATGCTTATTTAAACTGAGCCTTTCCACTGCAGTGAGCACTACCCTGCTATGTATTGATACATACCGATCCTTACTATGAAGAGTATTTAACTTTGAGGGTAACATATTCTCCCCCCCATAAGACACACAAGTTACTGACTTTATTATCATTAGCCTCAAAACAGGAGGAGCATGAAGAGGTAAAATTAATTGCCCAGCCTTATGCAAGGCAGCCATGGAAGAGAACACCACAAACTCCCTATCCGAAGCAGGAGTGCCCCAGTCAATGAACCATTCTTCCTCTATTAATGCCTAAATGACAGGGGGGAAATAAATTGCCAAATAAATTATTTAACCAGCTTGGCTTTTTTTCCTTGTTCCCCAATTACCTTCACGTTTATTAACCCGGTTACCCCCCACCTTGTTATTCCAAGTCTTATCATTGCCAGATGTCAACAAGACAGCATTTCCACCACAGCACACTCAGTCACCAACACTGCCAGATAATACAGGGGTCATTAGCTGAACCTAAAAGCCAATTCTCATTGTATCCTGGACCCAAAGGCAGGTAAGGACATGGTGTGACACGCAAGGACTGTGAAACTCTGAGCCTTAGGAGTTCAAACCATGCGAACAATTGTAGATGACCAAGAACAGCCTCTAGCAAATCCCAAGAAGCCAAGATATAAAATGAAATAATCCTGTTTCTCTGCTGCAGGCTGTTGCTCATGAGTAACACTACAGCACCAGGGGGGTGCTGTGCCTCCCAGCATCATGTCCAGCTTCAGGAGCCACAAGCTCTAAGGGGAACACCACTTGCCCACACATCACAGGCAGGGCAGATTTCCCTCAAAGAGCATCAACCTGTAATGGCAATTCAGGGTCCAATCCTCAGGGCCACAATGCATGATTTTGTCCCCAAACTTCCGAACAAGGCTCCGACACATGATTTCAACCCTGAGCCATCTCCATTTGACCAAATCAACTGCTCTCCCAGTCAGAGGGATAAGGAGGACAAACCGATGCGAGCTGCACATCAAAACACATAAAGAAGAGCCGCTAAGTTTACTCCCCCATTGAAGGAACCATGAGCTAAACCCCATGTTTCCTCAAGGGCACTCTGTATGTGTATTACACACACTAAGTTGCTGATGGTTTCATGACATTCAAACAGGGGAAGCCTGTAGTACTGATTTCCAGAGATATACCATCATTCACACCATGTGGTTAGTTTATGATTCCTTCCTGCACAGCACAACCTCCACAGATTAACCACAGGCTTCCTCCTTCCCATCCTCCCCCAACAACACCCATGGACCAACAAGAGAAGGCAACAGCCCGGGACAAAGACCAAAGGGGGGACTTCGGTCATCCCAGATGAACCTCCAAAGCAGAAGGCATCCACCAAGTGGAGCCATCTCCTCCAAGTCCTGCTGCTGGGCACACACTGGGGCAAGGCAGAGCCCTCCACCAGCCCGTGCCTGCCCCCAGGGCTCTGCACAGCTCCAGCACCACTGCAGACATTTCAGCATACCCCAAAACAGCCCAGAACATCTTTGTTAATAAAGCTCCCGAGATAAAGACTAACGCAATCCTTTTCACAGGCTTCTGCAGGGTAATTACAAACCTATCACTTCTGAGTTAATTACACACAGTTAAAGATGTTATTACGTGTAGTTGGAAAAAAAACATCATACTGGAAACAAGTTCCTTCTGCCCTTAGCTGGCTGATAGCTAAGTATTTCCAGAGAAGAGAAATGGTGGGAAGCCTCCATTTAAGCGCTGGGCATGTTCTTGTGCAACGCTTCTACCTTTGGAAAAGGAAGCTGGGAGCAAACGATCACAGATGAAGCACCACTTGAACCAGGAGACCTTTGAGACTCTACTGCTTGTGTTTGGGCCCTGACTGTGACAACAGGCAGGGAAGGGTCAGGGAAGTCAGGAGAGATGAGCTGAGAGCTCTTGGAAATGAATCCAGAGCCTTTCAGTGTGCCAGCACTGGGATGCAGAGCCATATTGGATCTGAGCATCGTTTTCTCTAGAGCTTCACACATTAGAAACTGGAGTGTCCCAATGGTCACCTGAAGGTGTCAGTGGCAAAAGCTCCTTTTCTCTTAGAGGTATCAGGGAAGGGTGGTAGGCACAGGGAGCAATTCAGCAGCAAGTCTTGGTCCCTATTAATTGCAACTTCATTTTCAACTGATAAGCAAAGACAAAAAGACCTCATCGTATGAACACCCAACCACTATGGTTTGGAAGGGGACAGGGGGTAGGCATCACCCGCATCTCCATAGACAGAAAGTTTCCAAAGAGCATTTAGCTCATGCACCCAAGAGGCCCACGCAAGGGCATGAAGAGCATCATCTTTCCCCTCTCCGTCACTGCTCTGCTATTTTAAGCAGATAGGGTTGGAAAAGAAAACACGGGAAGCAGAAGAAACCCCGTCAAGCTGCAACAATTAATAAATGCCAAACAGATGCACACCAGCCTCCGTGGGATGATGTCTGCGACAGGCCAGGGCAAAACCCAACGAATGCATTTCCGAGCTGGGCGCCTGAGGGCTTGAACAGGCAGCAACAGAGAGGGGGAGGAAAAAAATCACCATCATAAAAAGCAACTGGTGGAGAAACCACTGAAAACAAGCAGGAGAGAAGTGACAGCGGTTAGACAGCGGAGGTGGGGAAAGGAGCTGGAGATGCTCTCAGGAGGCCATGTGCTGTAATCAGCCCCAGCTAACGATCCATTGCATGGTCACCACAGCCCTGCTGTGGGTACAAGGGGGGGTTTGCAGGTCCATCCCAGCAGCCTCCCTGGGAGAGGGTTGTTATATCCTGGCTCAGCAGCAAAGGCTGGGAGCTCACACAGTGAGCTCCTGCATGGGGTCAGCATCTCACACTGCAATGACTGCAGGGCTTTGGAAAGCGGCTCTCATTAAAGACTCCAAGGGATGGAGAATTTACTCTCCCCTTCCTCACAGGCTGATCCAGTGCTTAATTAAACTCCAAATAAACCCCCACACACTTTCTTTTCCGGTGTGAAATTGGCTGCTGGCTGTTTCCAGCCTTGGGTGTCTCTGTGTTTCCTGGCATTGGGAGTGTTCATGTACCAAACACCATTTGGAAAGATGCATCACCTCATCTCGTACCACTCACCCCGTTCAGGTGCTGCTTCTAGAACTGAGCCAATCCTTAAAATATTTGCCACCAATATGTTAGGCATGTGAATTAGCATTGAAGCTCTGATGCATTGTACCTAATTAAAGACTTAATCTCCAGCTGTGCAGCCAAGACAGGGCAGCCATGGAGGAGCCATTCCCAGACTGCAGTTCAGAGACGGTCCCTGCTACTGAAGAAGTCACCTTGTTATAGCAATTCCTGCTGAAAATCAGATCTACTCCTTACTCCAGCCATAAGGAAACCCCAGCTTTTGGCATGGCAGTCTGGCCCCAAAGGGCAGCAGCTTCAGCTGAGGTCCATCCATCACCATTGCTGCAGTGATGAAGGCTCAACACAGCAATGGCTAGGCTCTCACTCCATCAGCTCACCTCCCCAAGCAGGGGAGAGCTCCTGCAGCGGCTCAGGTGTGGTTTTGTCTTTGCCTACCCACCCATCACCCTGGCTGCAGGAATGCAGTGTGGTCAGTCCTGTTTGCCCATGGAAGTATCAGCCTGTGCTATCAAATGCACAACTGAAAATATTTTCCAAGACACTTGCTGACCCTCCACACCCATTCTGCAGTACAGGAGGCCAATAATTATTTACCCAGCAACATATTAAATAAAGAGACCAAAGGAAAAAGAAAAGCAGCTTTTAGGACGAGCAGAACTACTTATCATTTCCTTAAATCTAGGGTTGGGTGGCTGAGAGTCATTCACCTGCAGGTGATTGACAACAGTGTTTTATGATGAAATACTGGTTGCAAATACATCTTGCCTAAAATTGGTTCCACCAGAGCTAAGAAATTCCATCAGCTAATCTGACTTTGCCACCCACGAAATGTATTGCTCATGGATACAGATGTACCAGCCCCGGGACGCAGCATCAGTGGGGGAGAAGCAGATTTAACCGATGCTCTCCATATTTTTGCATCGTTAGAATCACAGAACCAAACAGGTTGGAAAGACCTTTAAGATCATCAAATCCAACCATTAATCCTACACTGAGGCAAACCAAACACCAATTTTAATGCAATCTGCCCCTTGAGTCAGAGACCTCGCCGTGCATTGCAAGGCACAAGCAAGTGCCATCTGGTCTGTTCTCAGTTCCAGGCACCTTCACATGCTCTGGCCATAAGCTCCATGGGTGCCCACCTCTCTTCTATGAGCAAACACTGTGCACAAGACAAGACTCAACATGTTTCCTCTTTGTGATGTGCTAGGACACCAAAACCACACACCTTTGGAGAGTGTCCATATTCAAATGGCCCAGCACAGCGGTAACAGGAAGGCACAGGAGGGTTTATTCATTTCCCAAGTGGAGAAGTCACATTAAACAGATTTTGCAGCATGTGCTGGCAGAAGGAGGCAATATTCCCATTCTCACAAGGGGAGACAGGGATTCAGAGAGATAAAGCAGTCGGCCCAAGGTTTCTGAAGAGCATCAGTAGCAAAGCTAACATCAGGAGTCTCTGCATTCCAGCACGCAGCTAAACTATACAATGCCATGGCTAGACTTAACACAGAGGCTTAAGAATGTGTCAAAACTCAGGTTAGAAAGTTCAGGAAGCAGCACACAAGGACATCCCTGCAGTCAGTGACCCCATCAACATGCTTAAGTTCAAAGAGATTAATTGAGAACTATTAAAGCAGCAGGTCAGTAAAACACCCTCTCTATCCCAACTGAAGCAGCCCATATGCTCAGTTACCACCCCCAACATCTGCTAGGTTTGGTATCATCCTCTTTGCTCTTTAAAAAGATGCCTGGATATTCAGAAAGCCCTCATCATAAAGGATCATACAGGCAGAGAAATAAATGCAATCCCTCCTTCTCAGTGTCCCAAGCACTGCCAAGCTCCTTGGAGAGGAGCATCTCCCACCAGGCAGGGGGGTCATCCCTTCCAGCTTCCCTTGGGAGTCAAAGGGGAGAGCAGGGAGCCTAGATCCCATCCTAAACTAAAGGCCCAGTGCTGGTGTGTTGCCTTATCCAGTTAGATCAGCCTCTTCATTTCCAGATGACTAAATGAGCTGTGACAAGTTTGGCCCGAGTTACATTCAAGCAGCCTCCCGAAGGCTTTCCAGATGCTGCTGCATTAACCTCAGCGATACACTCAGTAAATCCAAGGGCCACCCAATTCTCCTTACAAAGCCCTTGGGCAGTTTGTGTCAGTCAAGCCCAAACCAGGTCCACGCAGCGCTCACACCCTGCTTTGGTATCAGCTCGTTTATAAACCACAACAGCACAGCGCACTGCATCCCTGCGAGCACAGCACGGATTTATGACGGGTTTGGAACAGACACGAGTCAAAAAAGAAAGGAAAACCATGAATAAAATCAAAACCACCCATGGAAAGGAGGGATTTTTAAAAGCACAAGGCAGGGAATGTTAATTAAACCAGCTCGGGTGTTCCCTGCACCTCGGGCTAGTGCCAGGAAAAGCAGCCCATATGCGCACAAGCAGAAAAAGGCAATAGCCCATAATATGCACCCAGGGCTTTTCAAAGGCTTTTACCTAAATGTTGCCAGGGTGATGTGTACATAAGTGAGTCCTTGCCCTGAACTGTAATCACCACCTCGACAGAGAACACCCAGCTGGGATCCACAGGATCCAAGGACAGGCAGCAGGCAGGGAGGGTAATGGGGAGCTCTGCTGGGCTTATAACCCAGGGTTCACTGCCTATAGGGAGCCCTGGAGCACCTCACAGCTCCCACCCCCCAAAAACCTGGGGCACAGCTGAGCTGAGACCACCTCCCAACACATTCCTATTTGGAAGGAGGAGACTGGCACCGGGAGCATACAGGAATGTGCAGGGAAGATATTTGTTTGTTAAAGGAGACTTTCTTAGAGCATGATTCACCATATCGGACTCCCTTAGCAAGGGAGGGATCTCCTCAGGCGTTACTGGCAGGGACCTCAACCACAGCAAGCGATGTGTGTCTGAGCCCTCCCCTACAATTTTGTGGGTGAAGTTAACTCCAAAAGAGATCCAAGTCCCCTCCAGCTCTACCAGCTGCTAAAGGAGCATCAGACCCTTTCACGTGAATGGGATGAATCTGGGGCAATGCTCAAGAGAGCCTTGAGGACCACAGGCAAGTTCAGAAGATGCTCAAGTTAACAGCCTGTGCTCTCCACCCCACTGAGCTCCCTGGACCATTGCACAAGCATCACCGCAGCATCTGGACAGGACAATAAGCGTAAAGAAACATGCCTGGAAAGCCACCAAAACAGAACCAGACCAGGTCTATTCTTAATGCGCGTTACTAGACCAAGCACACCTGATACATCCATTCACAATAAACCTCCAATCTGTGTCAGCTCCTCACCCAGAGCAGATCCTTTTGGAAACCACCTCTGCCAACCTGCCCCTCTTGTGGCAATGATGCTGCCAAGGACCCTGCAAGAGCAGCTTCCCAATTCCAGGGCTTTCTGAAGCGGTTTTGTTGAAACTGGCAACTTAATTAGCAACAAAAATCCTCGGGTATAATTTTGGAAGAAACATTATTTCCAAGTTAATGAGAAAAAGATTTTAATTACAGTCTTTAACGTGTTATGACTGTGCCAAAACGTTCTCTTGGGAAGGCCGTGCATATTTTCCCTGAACTTCAAGCAAGGAAGAGCGGAAGAGGGAATGGGGGAACGCGCAGGAGGAAAACCACAGAGAGGAAGAGAAGCAGCAAGGAAAGGCTTTTGTAAAAGCACCAACAAACTCCTCAAGCCCCTGGTCAGCTATGAGCTGATGTGAACTGAAGGCAGACCACACAAGGCCGTTCAGTGGCTCTCAGTACTGGTGAAGGTGCACGAATCCCTTCGTGTTGATAGTAAGATAAGGTTGGGTTGCATGGGGCTTGGAGCAGCCTGGTCCAGGGGAAGGTGTCCCTACCCACAGCAGGGGATTGGAACTGGATGAGCTTTAAAGTCCCTCTCAACACAAAGCGGTATGGGATCCTGCAATTTGCACCCTAAGAGATCCAGAGATGCTGGTGTCGCCCATCACCATCCTCCAGGTCCCCCCAGCCTCTCCCCACACTGCCACGAGGGTACCACGTTCACTGCCCAGCCATTGGCAAGCCCAAGCAGTAGGCAGCTTCTTCCCTTCCCAGCTGATGGGGTGATATTTGTTTTGTCTTCACAGCCCAACAGAAACATGAATTTCCTCATCCGAGCTGCTGACAGCACTAAGTTGTGGCTCCTGTCAACTCCGGTGTCTCTCCTGGTGAAGTCCCCCTAAAAGCAGCCAGGTCTCTTTCCCTTCTGGGAACACTTTGTGCTCACTCCGTGACCACAAGTCCCACTGCCACAAGGCAACACCACAAAAATAGCATCAGTTTCAGGTCTGTAGCTTGATATGCAAAATTGCCATACCTGGCAGATGATTCATTGATCAGAGTGATCTTGTGACGGATTCTCAGGTCTTTGTTATTCCTGAACCACATCTACTCATAAATACCAGAGGGTTTTTTCACACCTTGCAATATTACAGCAAAGAGCCAAAGGAGGGCTCATTCCAGTTGCCTTAAAAGAAGTATTTCCTCCTCTTTCCAGCACCTACAGGATTACAGGAAGGGTCCAGCAGCAGAGGCTCCCCAAGCAAATCACTACGTCTGCTGGGACTTCTGCTTTCAGCTCCTCTTGAAGCAATTAAAAAGTTAAATAATGGGAGAGAGAAAAAGAGGACTAAAATAAACCCAGAGTCATTGTTTACTTCCCCGTGTTGGTTTTTAGATGATATCGAGCTCTTAAGCAGGAACTCAAACAGCAGGGACTCACTTTGATAAAACATATCCTTCCTCCCTACTGCAGGCATCTGGGGAGTAGCTCCTGTGAGCTTCTGGTCCCCATTCCCTAGAATAAGAGAGTGGGATCTTCCAGTCACATATTGATGCTGAACAAACCCTTGGGCTGGCAGACCCCAGGACCTATCAACAACACCGCTTGGAAAACTATTGGTTTGCTCACTGAGACAATTCCCTGCTGTCCTCATGCGCTCAAAGCCACCAAAGGTGCAATGGAAGAGGAGCTGGGGTCAGAATAGGGGAGAGATGGGCATTTGGAGCCACAAATTTTCAATACATCTGATCAAAACAGTTGCAGAAAATATGAAAGTCAACTTCCCAGCAAGTGAAGTATTCCCTCAGCCCTTCCTTAATAGCAAAGACTTTATAACAGCCTATAAAAATTGACCTCCATTTCTTTGCAGGAAGCAATGGAGCAATTTCCTCACTGCCTGGGGAAATAACAGCGAGCCACACTAGGAATCAGAGCACCATGGGTCACGTTGACCCAATGGTCCATCCATGAGCAGGGTCGGCTGCAAGCCCATGCTCATCCATGAGCCCCTGACCCCCCAGCCAGGAGACCCACCTAACACAACGTGCCCCACCGCAACCTGTCGAGATGATGAATGCCCTCAACATGCAGGGCTGGCACGGGCTGCACGTTAAAGGCACCTGTGTCATCTGTCAGGCCTCGAGAAGACACTGTTAACCACAGCTCCAAATTTCCTGAAACTGGAGATAGCTGTTGGTTTTGGCCCGGCTCTGAAACGTGCCCAGAGCACCCGAAGGCTCCTTGGGAGACTGTGATTTAATAGGAGACAAGGAAAGAAAAAGGCCTGACTCCAGCAAAACTCCAGGCTGGAAGGAGGCTTCAACGTACCTCAACAAGCTGCATTATTGCTTTTTAATATTCCACCTAAACCACCTCTCCCTCCCGCTTCAAACGCCCGCTGCCATTAGAGCACAGCGCCAGGCTGGGAGCTGTGACAAAAGGCAAAGTCACACATGGCCCTGTGTCTGCATGGCCCTGCATGACTTTTTCCAGCTCCCACCCATCCCAGGCAAGCTGAGCTTTGGAAACCAGTGTGTGCATGCAGGGAAAGCCACGGGAACAAGTTCACCACCACTGAACACCCATCTGGCAAAACCTCCCTGTAAAACCTCCCAGGTGCCCAAAGGATGGGGATGGGGCTGCTACGGTTTGGGGTTTAGTTTTTCTTCTAAATGAACATGGAAAAACCTTTTGCTTGTTTTAAGAAGCCCCAAAGCCTCCGGCAATGGTGCGATCAGCTCAATCCTGCATGGATGCACAGGGTGTAAGATGCCTGATGCAGGCGGGAGCGCAAGAGGGGTACTCGCAGCTCAAAGCTGCAATATAAAACACATCTCAGAGCTGGCAGGAGCCAGGTCCTACTTCAAGCAGGATGATTAAAGCACAGCTCTGGCCTATTTATTCGTATTCACCAGCGTGTGGCCCCATTTTGCAGGCTGGGTACACACAGCTCCCTGGGATGCTGGACTGGGCTGAAGCAAGCACCACATTTCCCAGAAGAAAGCCAGAGCTTTCCCCATGACACTGTCTGCTTCCATGCCCTCGCTCACTCCTCCTTGGCAAAACCATGACCCTAAGCCTTCCTCTTTTATCGTCAGCCCCAGCCTGGGAGATGTTCCTTTTGTTACACACTGCATCCAAAGAAAACACTGAGATGGCACTTTCCCTGACCAGGCTGCACATACCCATAAGAACTGCTGCACCTTCACCTTGACACTGGGGGATGAAGATAGCATCTATGCCACCAGCTCTGATGCTATCTGCTCATCCAGCCTTGGGAAGGCAGCAGAGGGACACAGCACATCCCTGTGCTGGGACCAGGTCAGAGCTCCCATGCAAAAGCCCCAGAGAATGAAGGAGTTAAAGCAGGCTCATTGCTGAGGGATTTCTCCATAATCTGTGCACATGTCCCGGGGATCAGGACTGCGGGTGGTAGTGCTAGTCTGTGGCAGTCGGTCAGGCCCATGGCCCAGCACCTGACTCGCTCGGAAAGCCCTCTTATCCCAGCACATTTCAAACTTAATTAAGAGGGACCTATGAGGGGCTTAGTGCTGCTGTGCCAGCCCCAAAGCTCCCCCAGGGCTCTGCACAGAGGCAGGAGGTGACACAGCACAGGGGTGGCTCAGCCAGCACGGGAGCCTCAAGGGGTCTGCAGTTCACCCAAGGGAGGGGGAAAGTGGAGGTGATGCTGAGAGCCAAGGGTCAGATTCTTTCCTGCAGAGGTAATGATGGAACCAGGAGGAAATGCAGGTTAATAAGAAACAGGCTCCATTGGTTAAAGTTTGCCAGCCTGAGAGTGCAGAGTGTCTGGGATGCAGCCAGAGACCCAGCATCAAACCAGGTCTCACCCCACGCACAGCCAGTGAGGAGGGGAGCATGGCAGCAGTGCCTGCTGCATGGGCAGAGGTTGGACAGGGAGCAGTGCCCTTCCAATGGGAAAACTGCTGGTTGGCACCATTCAGGTGCATCAATCCTCATGGATTGCGTTGATTCCTCCTCACCTTCGAAGTGAATCCACCCTGGGTGCCATTCACATACGAGGCAACCATGGAACATGTCAACAGGCACTAGTTCTAATGTCTTTTTAGGACAATCTGTCCCAAGAAAGTCAGCTCCATTCAGGGCAGGGACCACCAGTGTAATAGTGAGAACATCAGTCCAGGAGGAAGATCCCCAGCTAATATAAACAGCTTAATAGAGACTCATTTCCTAAAATTAGTCCTACACCAGGATCCCGCATGGAAGTTATGTCATTAACTGTTAACACAATTAAGCTGGATGACAGTAGCTCTATGCCCTGACTTGAAATCTGAAGTCTTCATTTAAGGTTGGGATTGAAGGGTTTGGGTGTCCCCCCTTCCCCTCTATTTTTGGCTACTTGGCAAACTCACCCAAGGAGGAAATTAGGAAGAGAAACAGTCTCAGTGTCAATACTTCGCTGAGTCTATTTACCATGGGCTATTTGCACTAGATAATCGCTCGCAAGTGTCTCATCTCCTCCACTCTTCAAGAGCCAAATGATGTCATGGAAGTGGCATCCAGAGCAGGAGCCAATATGAACCAACATAACCTGGGCCCAGCAGGAAATTGCTCAGGAGCACCTACAGACACATCAAACACAACTCCCCTTCTCCCCTGCGGTTGCCTTTGCCAGCACAGGGGCACAGAGTGGGGACATAGCCCCTGTTCATGGTGGGCGAGGGGATGAAGTGCCACTGAGCGAGTGACTGAGCAGATCCAGAGCTCACAACCACGACTGCACACAGAGAACATGGAGTTTGGTGCTTCACCTTCAAAGGAGCCCAACTACAGCCATTAACCAGCAAGTCAGCCCAATCTGCAAACGAGTCACGGCTCCAGCTGTGTCCCTGTAATTCCCCTTGGCCAGCAACAGCCATGGGAGCCATCCGCATCCAGCAGCCTCTGTAAGAGCTGAAACTGTCAGATTCCTCCTGGCTGAGGCCCAGCCTTTGCCCCGGGTGGGAATGTCAAACCCTGCCTGGCTGCAGTGACATTTTCTCTGCACCAGGCACAACTGGAAAGGGTTATGTGAGTCCCCCAGGATGCCCTTGCGAGGCTCCTCACTCCCCTTGAGGACCACTGAGAGCATCCTCACAGCCTAAGGCTGAGCCAAGCCTCCCAAATGGGAAGCTGTGGACCCAAGAGGGGAGGTAGATGTGGTTAGAAACATTATGTAGAAGAAACAGAGGAGGGGGGTTCTCTAAAAGGTAACAGTTTTAGAACATTGGCTTTTTCCTTTCTAAAGGATGGTATAAGTCAGCCTCTCAAAACCCACATTCCCTTTCACTTGGCAGAGTAAGATGCACCTCTGCTGTGGAGTCAGGCTGAGAGAGCTGGGCTGGTTCAGCCTGGAGAAGAGAAGCCTCCTTAAGGGGAGACCTTAGAGCAGCTCCAGTGCCTAAAGGGGCTCCAGGAGACTTGGAGAGGGGCTTTGGACAAGGGCCTGTAGGGATAGGACATGCATAAGCAGCAGGGTCCAAGCTACATGCGGGTGAGTAACTGCCTGGTGGCCACCTCCAAACCACAACAGAGCCATAGCATCCTGCCCAGTTACTCAGCTCAGATGCTTTTACTCCCACAAGAGGCAGCCACAGCAGTAGGAAGACTCCCTGCCGCTGGAGGAGCAGCCGAGGGGATGACCCGAAGGTACCCGAGCACAGAGAACAACATGGCTCTGCCGGGATGGCTTCCGCCAGGGCCGGTCCCACACCCACTGGGGTCACCCATGCGGGATCCCACCCGACCCTCCGCATTCCTGCACCCTGGGAGCCGCTTCCAAACAGGCAGACACAGGCTCTGGCACTGCAGTCCCAGCCCTGCCCAGCCTATGGAATCTGTTAACCGGACAAGCAGCAGGGTGCAGGGACAGAAGCTCCTGTCACCAAGCCCCCCCAACACCATGCAAAAGCCCTCAGGGAACCCCATGGGATGCTTCTCCCAACAGCATCCTGGTCCCACCAGGGTTCTGTCCCATAGCAAGTGGCCACCCCAGTATGGGAGGACAGCAGGAATGCTAATACACCCTGCACATGTCCAAACACGTTTCCTCCGGGCACTTTCAGGGCCAGGGAGCTGCTGCCCAGCTGAGGGAACTTGGATGAGGCTCAGGCTTGGGAAGAGCTCCCAAATCCCTCTCCAAACCCCTGCAGCGCAGGACACTGTGCTGAATACAGGCAGCCAAGGGGGAATGGGGCGCTCCTTCCAGTGGGACCCCCATGAGGAATGGGTCCTCCTTCACCTGAATGGACTTCCAGCCCAATGCGGTGGAGGGGACCCCCACAACCCAAGGACAAGTCACAAACTGGCTTCCCCCCCAGCTCCTTTCAGCTCTCCCAAAGCACACGCAGGGACCGCAGCGACAGACCCTGCATGATCCTTCCTTGGCAGAGCTCAAAAAGAAACATCGCAGCATTTTATCCCACTCTTGGAAACCTAAAAGCAAAGCGGGGGGGGGGGGATCGGATGATTAAATGTCCACAGCAGCTGAGAGAAAGAGGAGGACAGGAACACGGGAACAAAGGGGGGGGAGGGAGTCTGCTTTTTATTATTAACCTATTCTCTCGGATTTCTAATAAGCAGCTTGAAGTTTAAATTACAAGATCTCTGACAAAGTCAGGATCCAAACAGTTCAGGAGCCCTCAGATAACAATCGCCTTTCTCCAGATCAGTTTCAAGTCGTTTCTTTGCAGGGACAAAGCTCCCTTTCAGAGCAGAGCAGAGGGACCTCGGGGGTTTTATTACCCTCAGCATTGTAGCCCCGAAGATGCAGTGGCAGGGAGAGGAGCGGGACTGATGGAGAACAGTGGGAGCCCAGCCCTGGGAAGCACAACCTGAGCCCCTGCTCACTGCTTTGCAAGTCACTCAGATTTGGGGTGAAAAAGGAGGTTAATGGGGATCCCTGGGTGCGCACAGGGCACCAGCAGATCTAGTCTGCACAGGGTGGAAGCTGCAGTTGCTCCGGTGCCCATAACGCAACCAAGTTTGGATGCTGTGCAGGATAAGGACGGAGGCAAACGATGTGCTGCAGCTTGTTAGAGATGGGATTAAGCCTGAAGTATACCTTCTGTGGGTAATCTGGCAGGAAGGATATACCAAACCCCGATAAAGCTCTGCTGAAACAGAAGGGAGAGACACAATTTGACAGTCATTTGGGAAGGTGAAACCAGGCGAGGAGAAGCAGCCCTCTGCCAGGTGATAAGAGGAGAGCTCCGGGAGCAAACAGCACCACAGATGACTCCTTCCATAAGATACTGGATCCAGCATCCCCAATGCCTACTTCAGAAGCATCCTAAACTGGAAAAGCCAATGATCAACAAACCCCCTCAGGGCAGGGTTCCCAAATGGGTGGAAGGACCTGCAGATCCAAACCCCTGTGTCACAGGGCCTGTGAGGTCCATGTGTATGGCTAACACAGAGGCACAGGGCACCTTGCAAATGTAAGCACCCCAACCCCACTTCCAGCAGTGGCTTTGGATATATCAAACTCATCTCTAGATCAGGCATATTGGATACGGCACCACTTCCCTTAAGCCTATAGCGCCGGGAAGCACCAGTGCCTGAAGAAGCAGCAGCACTTGGACTAATTGGGTTTAATTAAGCAGGTGCAATAGCACATTGCACCATGCCATGACCACCAGCTTGTCAGGAGCTGGCTGGGGTGACCCTGACACCAAGACAACAGCTTGGCACTTGCATCCCCCAGGACCAGCTGGCCAGCATGATGCTCATAGGAAATGATGGACAGAGCCCCACCACTCTCCTCATCCTTGGCATGGGGAGGGAGGATTTGTCTGAAGATATCCCCCCTTCCAACCCTCCCCTTGCCCCATCCTGCTCCCTTTCCATGGTGATGGAGGGAGGCGGAGGAACCTCCACCTCTTTTCCCCCTGGGTCTTCCCCTCTCTCTCAGCTCCCCCTTTTCTCCCTCTCAGCATTGAGGCCAATAATTACAGATGAATAGGCTTCCAGATTCCCATGCTCATCAGCCTGCCCTCCCCTCGCACCCGCCTCCACCAGCCAGGAGCACGGAAGGAAGGATTAGCCACCATTGACCACAGAGTGGCCCGAGCTGGGGCTGGAGCAAGCAGGACACACACAAGGTAACAGAGCCTCAGATGCAGCACTATGCTGCAGGCACAGCCAAAGCCAACAGGAAATCCACACACCCCCCATGTGTATTTGGCAGCTGGTAGAGATGCTGATGAGGTAAAGGAAAGGAGTGTCCCGCATGGGGAGCTTCACCTGTACATAGCAGTTGTATTGATGGCCCTGTTCACTGCAGAGGGGGTTGACTAGGTGACCTTTGAAGGTTCTTTACAACCCAAAGTATTCTATGATTCTACCAGGCAGTGTGTAAATCAATGCATACCCATTGCTGCTGCTTGACACCAACAGAATTGGACGCAGGAAGCCAAGCTGGGAATGATGCTGGAAACCTTTCTGCTGAGCACAGGACCCCCAAGGCACAGCCCCACCATTCCTACACACTCTCAGTGCAAGCGTCTTGGCATTGCTGCCTGCTCCCATGTTTCCAAGCAGAGCTAAGGCAGTAATTCCACCCATCTTACACTGCAAAGCTGAGAACAAACCAAATCCTAAACCCTAAGGCTTGCAATTGGAATGGAGTTTCCCCCTCCTCACCCTTGAGGAGTACATCCTAGGCAGCCCCAGATCCTTCCATCCCACCCCAACGCTGGTTGTGCCTGTGGCACACAAAAGAAAGCAAGGAGTAAACACCCTGAATCATCCCTTGGGACAGTTTCAACAGGGACACGCTGTGCACAGGACCCTGCACCTTTGCCCACACACTGGTCACGGCTGAGAGATGAGAGCAGCTTTAACAAACAGCCTGGGAAGGGGGAGAAAGGTGATTTAATTCCCAATGCCAGCAACATATATATCACCCCAGAAAAACTCCCCTACGTGTTCCTGGCCTGGCCTCCCTTCAATCCCTCTAATTAATTCAGGAGAAAATTAATTACAATGGGATTTTCAGGAGCGCAGCATCTAATGATCGACACCAGGCTCCCATTGGCACTGCCAAACCCGGCTCTCCCATCTCCCCCTTCCCAAGCCAGCACAATGCCACCCTCCAAATTGGGCAGGGAAAGAGTCACTTGGCAAAAGCAAATCAGAGCAGGGAGGTCAGGCCCTGAAAAACAACAGAATTGCCTAAAGGAACCCCAGCGTTAATCCCGTCATGCTTCCGCCAAAGATTCCCCTTTTCAAGTGTTTTCTTCCTGGTAAACAAAGTTCTCTCCATTGGGCTGTGAATTTCAGGACATGGTTGCTTAGTAATACCAGGCTGAAAACCTCATCCTCCCCCTTCGCCCTCCCTGGTCCTCAGAGGATGGCACAGGGTTTAGTAACAGAAAGAAATCCAAAAGGCTGCTGGAATCCAAAGGAGGACAAAGCTGATGTACACAATTCCTCCTGCCTGCAGTGCAGTTTTGCTTGGGATAATTTGGATGTGTGCACAGTGGAGATGCTGTCCCCATCCTTCCACAGGAGCTGGCTTTGCCCACCTCCCCTTGCTCTTGGGGATGATCAGACCCAGGCTCCACATCCCCACTGAATCAAGGACCACCCCAGACCCTGCCACGGGGCTGCCCCTGCTTATGCAGGGCTGGAAGCAGCTGCACCCTGTGCCACCTTCCAAAACCCAGCTTTTCACCAAAGCTGTGTCTAAAGCCAGATTTGAGTACAAGAGATAAGAGAATAAAACAGGTTTTAGACTATATTAGGGGAAATACCCTCTCTTGCCCTAGAAGACAATCATTAGCAGTGCTCCCACAACAGTCCCTGCAGCCAGCAGCAGGATGGAGACCCTCACCCCTCTCCCTGCTGTCTGAACATACTCAAAACCTCTGTCCTGCTATGAGAAACAAGCAGCAGTCACAACCAGGAGATGCAGAGGCAGCCAGGACAGGCAGAGGGAGCAGCCCCTGGTGCCAACAGTGCAGCTCCAACAGCCCCTCAGGCTCTTCCCTACCGCCAGCCTCTGGAGGGATGCTCCAAACCCTGACAGCAAAGTGAGGAGCCATAGATACAAGAGGGAGAAGATAAAGCCCCAGCTGTGCATCTGCCCCTGGGCTGCAGCAGCACTGGATTGCCTGCACCATCTTCCAGACAGCAGCACCAGCAAGGCCAAGGTCTATTCTCTGTTCTCCCAATTTCCCAGCAGCAAACCAGGCCAGCTGGAAAGAAAAGGAGTGAAGAACAGAGAGGAGGAGAAGGGAGGGAGGGGGATTAAACCTCTGCATTCGAGTTGTCCATCTTCATGAGGTTTTAATCCTGCCATCGCAAGGTCAGAGTTGAACTCTGGGTTAAAGGGCTTTGTTTTGTCCTTGGAAATAGTGTCAGACAGGAGTGGGCTGGTGACTGAAGGCTGGAGGAGGGAGCAGCACAACCCCTGCTCCCCAAGCACTGCTTTCCAAAGGACTGGCTGCTTTCAACTTGCTTCTCCAAAGACATTTCACCCTTGAAACCACTTGTCTGCATTTCCTATTTTAAAACACATTTCCAATGTATTCAAGTTTCTTTTTAACTTTCTCCATCCAGCTAGGCAACAGCCAGGTCCTTCCCCAGGATTACTGTGGGCTGGGGAAAGATTAAGCCTTGCTAAACGAGACAGTGCAGCCTTTTAGACTCCCTGAAGACACAGAGCAGGGGAGAGGCTGCTCCAAAGGCTGCTCAAGGTGCTGGCTGGGAGCTTTGTTTTCCAGAGGAGCATCCCCCCCACCCACGCCTCCTGTCAGAACATCAGGACTTCACTTTAATTAAGCAAACTCTCTTAATGAAGTCATAACTCATCGCACACAAGTTATCCCACCCCGGGCTGATGCACGGTTATCCCACAGCATCCCTCAGCCCCCTCACCCCCCTGCGTTACCATGGCAACACCGCATCCCGACACGAGAAAGAATGGGTCGAGAACGATGACATCACCAGCAGGGCAGCCAATGGGCAGCGGCGGTGGTGATGTCACGGTCGCACCCCCGGCCACCGGGGGTGACAGTGGTGGGGTCCTGCGGGCAGCGAAGGGGCAGCGGCAGCCTGAGATCAGGGTTAAAGCCAACGTCCATTTGCATTGCTTGAGACCTGCCCCATCCCTGCAGTGCTCAAGGCCACGTTGGACACTGTTGCTCTATGGAAGGTGTCCCTGCCCGTGGCAGGGGTTGGAACTGGATGAGTTTTAATGTCCCTTTAACCCAAACCAGTCTGGGATCTAACCCCAACCCTCATCTGAAGCTTTATGGCTCCCCCACGCTGTTCATCCTGCTTAGGTCAGGTTATTGCGGGAAAAATAGCTGCTGAAAAAAGTAGATTGGAGGGGGGGAAAGGAGGTGGGGGAGGCAGAGATGCATTTCCAGTCAGTAGTAGGAGCACACCAGTAAGGAGGTTACACAAGAGCTTTGGACTATGCAGCTCGGTCGCATCAAGCACAGGTAGTGTCCCCCTCTCCAGTCCCCCTTCTGGCAATGGAAGAGCGTGACTCAACAGGTGACTCATCCTCCTCAAACCAAGCCAGTGATGAAGCACTCAATCAAGCTTTACATTATCCCAAGCTCCTAAAACCCCTTGTCGGGACAGGCACTGCCCTCCACATGAGGCTCAGGACCCCATTGCAGCACACAGCCCCGATGGCCCTGGCATGGCACAGCAGGAGCAGGGTGCATCTGAGTCACTGCTCTGGGTCACCTGCTCAAACACTGGGAATGTCATTCCCCATGAGATGCTGTTGCCAAAACTGCGGCTCGGCCGCTCCCAAGGGACAGGAGGAAAACCCGGCCGGGCACAGAGCACGGGTGCATGGGGTGAAGCCAGCCCCACACCCCCGTGGGGACACAAAGGTGGCACTTGGAGCCATCACCCACATGGCATCACCATGGGGTGCATGGACACAAAGCTGCTGGGGTGCTCAGAGGAGACACATTGAGGGGAGGGAGAGCCCCAGAGCCAAGCCCAGTGTCATCTCACATAGAGCTAACCAGTGCGCTCAAGCGGCACAGGAATTTTATCACCTTAAGACAATTCCAGGCAGGTTTCTCCTCGTTCATCCTGCTGTTTATCAAACACAGGAGCAGGCCAGCCCTGCCTGGCCAGCAGAGCACAGGCACGTCCTCTCTCCTCCCTCTCACGGAGGGGTTGGGGTTATCCATGCAGTGAGATGCCAGCAGCACCCAGCTGAAACACGGCTGTCCCTGCAGCTAAAGCTGCTCCCTGTTTACACAGAGAGTTACTGCATTTTTCCAAGCTCTACAACTTCCAGCTAATGGCTACCATGGATCTATAAGTACCTGATGCCCAACGCCAGGAATCGGTCCGAAACTGGCCGTTTTTTGGCAAAAGAGGGAAAAACCCATTTAGAGCCAAGAATGCAGCACTGGGAGCCAAGCAGCCGACTCCCCAAGCTGCGCAGTCCTCAGCATCTCTGTGCTGTAGCAGCATGGGTCTGCTTATGAGATGCTAGCAATGCAGCCCCTGGGTGCTCCCCATCAACTGAGACCCAAGTCAGGGTTATGGCATCTCGGGGCATTTATTTAACACCCTGTAGCCTTGAGAAACACCAGGAGGTTTCTTTGGGAAAGCTCTTGCTCTCCCTGTTGTAGTCCACATCCTAAGGATGGTCACTCAAGGGTCAGCTCCACTGCTGAGTTTCAGAGCCCAGGAACTCAAACACTCGTGCTCTGTAAATCAGGACCTGCAGGTCTTCCTCAGTGCATCCTTCCCAAATAGCTCCGACACAACTGCTAATTTAGCAATAGGGAAGTAGACGTTCCTTAGGAGGTTGGATTACAGGTGGATTAACAATGATAACTCTTCTGATACCTGGCTTTTCAGCAGCCCAGAGCCACAAGGTCAGCCATAAAAACCTACAGTATCACCGTGGGCTTTAGGATTAACCTTACACACCCGGTCCTCTGCCAAGGAGAGATAGGAGCATCTCAACAAAGATAGGTGAGCCAGAGCACCTTCACTATCTTCTGACCTGCTAAAGGCTTGCCTGTTGGGAAAAGCTCTGCTAGCCACTGCACTTGCACAGAGCCCTGCCCCTCTCCAAAGCAGAGCGCTCCTGCTTCCTTCAGACACACACATCTTCCCATGCTCGAGGGAAGATGCAGACCTTCTCCAGAGCGACAGCTACGGGCACAGGAAGGAGTCTCGAGATGCTGCAGTTGCTCTCCCTGCTCCAAGGCTGCAGTCAGACCCTGCACCAGGCGGCTCTCCCCTTGGGCAGCAAGCAACAAAACACAGTTTGTTCTGAAAACAAAGCATTCCCCACTGCTCCTCAGGGCTGCAGAGCACAGAGCCCCGGTCCAGTTAAAACAAGCCACAGTGCCAACCACCAGGTCCTCCCCTTGGCTCTCACCCACACCTGCCATTCAGAAAAGCCAGGGAAGAAGAGGATTTGGCAGCTCCAGTCGGGCCCATTCCTGTCCAACAGGTTTGCTCTCCTGTCCCACATTGTTACTGTTCCCATGCAACCCCCCCCCCCGTAGGCATATTGGGGCACGTCCGGAAACGATTACCATCAGCTACAATAATGTTCGAGCTGCTCCAGAGCCCAGCCAATGCAGACAAACCCCCTGTTCCTTGGGTTTATGAATGAGTAAACCCTTATGCTTTCTATAAACGTCAAGATAAATTACCTGTGGGCATTCCCCTCTCAGCACAAACAACCCCTTCACTGCTGCAGCTTTTCAATGGAGACATCAACCTGAATTACTTTCTTTCCCTGCGGAGGTGGGGGGGGATATATCAAAGGAGAGGATAATGATCACTGTCAGAGATCCATGGGTTTCACCTTCCTCACCTCACCTGCAAGCCTCCCGAAGGCAGAAAGCCTGCATGGCCATTCACAAAGCTGCCTTGCACAGGCATCCAGCTTTAGCAGTGCCCTCAGGAGGAAGAAGGGCAGTCCAGAGAGCAGGAAAAAGGAAGGACAAACAATGGCTTCCTCACCCCATGGCCCTGCACCCAAGAGGTGAACTCTTCAGGTAGCTACAGGACAACATCAAGGCACCGTGACTATCAGCAAGGCTGCAGGAGGGGCTCAGCATGCCTCTGGTTATACAGCACTGCAGGCATCAGCCATCACCTCCACACCATCCTCTCCTGGTCACCACTGTATTGACCACTGGTCTAGGATTGGAGAGGGGAGCCACAGATTTAAGCTTTGGGATAACCCTTAAAGCTGCCACCTCCTTTCCCACTGCAGGAACCAGCTCATTCCCCGGTGAGCAGCCACCAAGCTCCAGCAAAGAGCCACCAAACCAAGGCAGACAGGGGTCATTGCCCACTGCTGCTCTCCTTCCTTCCCCCAGGAGCTCTGTTTTCCAAACCACACTTGGAAGAGCAGTAGCTCCTTTCCCAAAGGTGATTCACCTCCTTTCAGCTTTGATAAGGCATGTCTAAAAATACACCGAGATAATGATCTCCGAGACACAGGTAATGACCTTTCTGGTGCAGAAAGAGAACAGCAGGGAAATAAACAGGCCTTGGGCTCAATACATGAGCCCACACTTCTGATTTAGGACCTGGGTAGTCACAGATACACCAGCGCCCAGGGGCTGCCTATAGCAGGATGGTACCAACCATGTCTCAAAGCCCTGCAGCTCTCAGAGCTGGGGGTGAGGAAGAGCTTGCATACATGTGAAACCACTGCATTCTGGGGTCCCCATAAGAACCCCTTGGGCCTTATAGCATGAGTGCCCATCCCACCAGTACAGCACCTCTGCTCCATAGCAGCAGCACATGTAGCAGTGACACCAGCTTCATGGCAGATGCCATTCGCTGTGCACATCCTCAAGGGGCAGGCAGCAAGGACTCAGAACATCTCAACCAGGGTACCCAGGGGCTGCAACTGAGCTGGGCAGCACCTCTGGATGGATCCCCATGGACACACTTCCTGCCTCGTGGAAGGGGCCTGGGAAGAAGAAAAACCCCCTGCAACTCCATAAGCCTCCTTCAGGCCCTGACTTGTCAGGCAGGCTTGCTTTGGTACTGCAGCTTATCCAAACATCTTCATCTCTTTCATAAATTCAATCCCTCCTTATCAGCCATCAGGAGGAAACGCAGGAGCTTTAGCGACTGAAGTGTGGGGAAGAGCCCAGCTTTGATTAACCCACTTCACTCCCCGGAGGTCACTCACAGTTCAATCCTTGTGGATTCACATGTTCCCAATCACGTACTTGCAAGTGGGGCTGGAGGCGAGAGTTTTCTTTGCATTAACAAGAGAGCAGGAGCAGGGAGTAAGGGCGATCTGTAAATATTCATTTCAGAGCTGCCAGTTCCCATGACTAATAGGAGGCTGTCAAACCCTCAGCTCCTGGAGCCATGGGAATAAGCAATAAGCTCAGCTTTAGGATTTGGGGTTTAAAAAGCGGCATTTCTGTAGCCACAGGCTGCCAGGACCATTTTGGCTCCCTGTTGCTGGCATACACACCCCAGGCTGATGTTTAAAGGTCAATCAAAAGCTCCACAAGGTCACCTTTAAAATGAAGTTGTGTCACTCTCATATACCCATCACGTACCTACTAATGCACGTGGAGCTGGATAACTTGACGGGGAAGCGCGTTTGCTCCTGCAGCCAAGCCAGCACCCATTGAACAGAGATGCTATTTGCAAAGGGCACACATTTAGTAGGAAACTCCCAAGGTTTCCATTTCCTACATCAGAGCTGATGTTTGCTCCCTGGTGCACAGAAAACCACCTCGGGCTTCGTGTCATTCACCAGGTGAGGCTCCAAAGCACAAACTTCAGCTCATAACCCTGGTAGTGATTTGTGTTATGGCAGTTCTCAACATTGGGCAACACACATGCACCCGCTGGAGAGACAAAGACAGAGAGAAAGGTGCTTCCAATGGGGAAAAGTCCTTGGCTTTGCTAGGACCACCTGGGGAAGCAGCCAGCCCCATCCCACCACAGCTCCCGGGACAGGGCACAGCAAACAGGCCCTATTTAACAAGGCATTAGCAGGCTTTGGGAGCACAGGGAGGCACTTTTCCCACACCCAGACATCCTGGCCGGACCCAGCTCAACACCCAGCTTTCCAGGATGCGGCCAGAGGGCCAACACAATCTGCCCAAGGGCAAACAGGAGCCTGCAGCAGTGGAAATGTTGATGCTGGTGCTTTGTCACAGCACTGTGTCACTGCAGGACCTTCATCCCTCAGCTCTGCCCTAAGCAGCAGCCGTTCAATATTTGCATATCCCCAGCATAACCTGTGGGCAAAATCCCAGCAGCTGACCTGGGGCTGTGCGGCTCCATGGAGCATGGTGGGACCCTTCCCACCACTTGGATGCAGGATGCGGAGATGAAGTACTTTCCCACCAGCACCTCCATCACTCTCCAAAACCCCCACCTTCCTCCTCACAGTGTTTATGGCTACTTCACTTGATCTATTCCTAGTTTATAGTGGGGCAGCGAATTAGTTACACACTTCTCTCCCGGAAAGAGCTGATCTCCCATTTCCAGCACGCTCAGCACTGGGAAGTTCACTTTCCCATACTGACACATAGAGGAGGAAGAGGCAGGTTTTCCCAAAAGCATTCCAATCAGCCCAAGATACTGAAGAGAATGAAATTCACTCTGAAAGAGTGGAAAGTGCAAGGAGGAGCTGAGCCCTCTCCATCAGTGCTTGTTGGTAAACTCAGGGCCGGGTGGATAAGCAAGCAGCATGAAAGCAGCCTGCTCATTTCCACAGCCAGCTCCCTAATAGACCACAGAGAGATTTCCTTGGGGAGTAAGGAGCAAACATCACCCGAGGCACCCCAAACTGCATGGCAGGAGGATAGCTCAGAGCAGCAGAGCTGGGCTGGATTAGCTGGCCAGGTAGGTCTTTTCCCAGATTTAATCTTTTTAATTCCTTGTCATTCCCACAATAACGCTCTGTGTTTTTAATTAAGTAAACCACAATATCATCTCAAGGAGAGGCAGGAACAAAGGGCTGGCTTGCTCACAGCAGAGCTGACGTGTGCTCCCAGCACCCAGATGGATGGTGATGCTGGAGACCCAAGTGGCTGAAAACCTGGCAGGCAGCTTTTCCAGGGGGGATTTTCCTTATTGCCCACATACTCCTGCCTGCAAGTTCCTCTGCATCAGCACTGGGAAGCTGAGAGCAACTCAGGGAGGGCCAACACCATCACCTTACAGTATTGAAGTGAGGTCCAAGACACACTACATCGAGTTTAAGGTTCTTTGCAGGTTGGTTGGGTTTAAGTCACCTTTGCTTAATTTAATGAGTGCAAAAAAGTTTGCCATAAATCATAAGGAAAGCATCTGCAGGTCAACAAGATGCTCTCTGCGCAACCAGGTTGGAAGCCACCAAGACCATCAGCATCAAGACAGTGATGAAGGAAGCCAAGCAGTTCTGAGGTCCTCCATCAGCCAGGAGTGATGGGGAGACCTAGGGCTCAGCAGTATCTTCACCTCCTGCACACACCTCAGACACCAAGAAGCACCCATCCCAGGGCCTGGCAGGTAGCACCTCGCTATTCCTTCCCCCAAAGAGCCATCCAACCTTCACCATTCTCACCCCAAACCCCTTCATCCTATCAGAGGGGCACAAAGCTTCCAAAATCCCTGGTTTTCTTTATGAAGGAGGGGAAAAGTCCAGAAACATTTCTTCATTCTTCAGGAATGATTAATTATCTGCCTTGGTGGAGTGTAAAATACCTCACTAGTGCTATAGGCTGCGCTGAGTTATTGAGTGAGAGGCTCTGAAAGCTCCCCCCGCCTCTAGGTTACACAGCAAGCTGAAATTAAAGCGCAGGCTGCCGAAAGGTAAGAGGCACAAACACCCCTTTTGTGGGGAAAAGGGTTTGGGGACTTGCACTGCAACAAGGGCCCAGCTTCTGAAAATGAGAGCAGTTCTTAATAATCCACAATTAAAGCCCGTGGTGGCTGTGTCAGCAGAAACACCTTGCTTGAAACTGGGTTAGGTCCCTTGCACATCTCCCCAGGCACCAGCACAGAGCAGCTTTCCAGACCCAACCTGCTCCCTAGGGATGCTCCAATCCCAAATACCAGCCCGCCAAGAGGGGAGGATGTTTCCCACCTTCTGGCACCCAAGGGGAAGGGTGGGATAAGGGAGCTCGCCATCAGGAGGACATTAAACCAAGCGTTTTTAAAGCAGAAATGCAAGATTCGGTGCTGTGCAAAGTCAGGTTTACACTGGGTCACGGCGCTTGCTCCACTGCAGCAGTTTTCAAACTAGATGTGGCTCAACTTAAAAAGACAATGAGATGGTCTCCCCTTTTTCCTTCTGGAATCACTGGTTGAGGACCCAACAACACTGCCTTCCCCCCACACTGCTCCAACTGCTGCAGGACTCTCAAATAAGTGGGTATTTGACTTATTCCTTCAGCAGAATGGCTCCCAGACTTCCTCATCACTGCACAGCAAACAAAGCAGCTCAAATTTAACCTTAAACCCCAGAAGTCAAACAAAGAGAACCTCAAAATATGTTACTGGGTTAGTTGGGTTTCTTCTTTAAGACGTTGTGGTTTGGAGTTCCTGGTCTGGGATTTGCACATACCCGAGCCCAGCAGCACTCCTTAAGCCGTGCCAAGGGAGACCGCTCAAGCACATGGGGATACAGAGCAAGGGCTGCCCAGAAGAGCCCTATTGCATGCTCAGCCTGTCCCCAAAGGGTCACAGCCCAGTGCGGGAAGACACAGCAGCATGTGCAAAACAAAGGCAAAAGCTGAGAGAAAAGCCACGTGCTGGGAGGGAATCAGGATGCAAGAGATGGACATTCCTCAGCAGAGAAAAGAGGTTTCTCCATAAGGATCCAGGAGTTGTAAAGACAGTGCATGGGAGAACACTGCACAGAAGGACAAGTCAACTGCAGGGCACGCACAGCCATCATGCAGACCATGACCGTCCCCACTCTATCCTGCACATCCCACCACAGACTTGCTTCCAATACAAATCCTATCACTGGTCCTGAGCAACCCGAGCATCACAGGCCAAGGACAAAAAAGAGCCAGGCAAATCAGGTTCGAGGTATTCCCTCCATTCCCAGAACAGAACCAGCGACACCGCTCTGTGCTGCACACCTCCAGGAAAGGAATGGGATTGAATGGAGAGGGAAAAAGTACCTAAATTGAGTGATTCTATGGGAAACATGCATTGGTAGCAAAACACATTGGTGCCCAAGCAAATAGCGGCTGGTGAAGAATGTGCTGCCCCTGCCAGCACTGCATGGGGTGAGCGGAGATGGGGCTCCAGGGCTGTCAAACATCACCTTCCACCAGATCCTTCTGTGGCATTTACAGTCCCCTCCCACACGCTCCTGCCTTTATCCCAAAGCCTTCCTTGCCAGGCTTTGCAGAATCCAGCCTCAGCCTCTCCTCCACCCCTTGCCAAAGCCTCAGACAGGGTGGGAGGTGACATTCCCACCAGGATCCTGCTGCTCCCATCCTCCAACAGCCCCAGTTGCTGCAGAGAGGTAGGAATAAAGCTGTGGGAATACTGCGGTGGGATGAAGGCAGCATGGTCAGGGGACCATTAACCCCAGACACCTTGCCACCAAGAACCATGTTCTCATGTACTAGCAGGAGATAAACCCCAATTTGGGAAGATACAGGTGAGACTTCATCAGCGGGTCACTGCAAGGCACTGATGAGGGTTGCAATGAATTACTGCATCCTTGGGATCTCTTTCTCTCTCTGCCAGACCAGAACATCCTATTGTACATGGAAAGCTGAACTCCACATCGCGTACAGTACCACGGGTAAGCTGCAGACCTTCCAATCCAATCCAAACAATCTACGATTCCATGACACTTGTGGAGGAAAAAGCTGGGTGGCAGTTATGACACTGCCCAAGGCAATGACACTGAGGTTCCATTCCTATCCCATCCCAGGAGAGGCCGGGACAGCCGGCGCCTGGCGCTGCCCTAAGCCCATCATGTGCACAGGCCTGATGCCAGCAGCAGCTGCTGCACCACCTCCCCTCTCCAAATCAGATTAAAACCCCCCGAGCTGCTGAGGCCATGCAGGTTTTGTCACTGCAATTAAATCAGATTTACCCCCCTGCTCTCACCCTCTCCCCTTTCCCAAAAGGAATTCTAATGGCTGCAGGGGGAAGGGTTGCCCGCATCGCACCAGCCCACGGAAAGGAGGAAAACCAGGAAACGCAGTGCTTAATTCCCCACTTCTAATAATCCTCCACAGGAGCTAAGAACACCCGGCTGGGTGCAGGACTCGTGGCACTGTTCGCCTTCCAACACAGGCAGTGCTGGCTACAGCCAAGTCAGGGTCCGGTTGTCAGCAGAGCATCGCTGTCTTCACTTTGGGATACAGGACGATGCAGACTGGGATGCAAGCAAGGTGGGGGCTTGGTGCTGGTTCACATAAACCATCCACTACTCCTACCCCAGCCAGCAGTGTTCCCGTCTCCCCACAGCACACACAGAGCTATTCAAGCCTCCGTGGCCAATTCACACCCATCTCAAATTGCTCATGACCAAAAGGCAATTGCAGGTTTGGTTTGGTTGTTTTCTGATGGCGGGTTAGATGGAGCACGTTCCAGAAACCACCAGTGCTATTTTTCCTAAGCAAATGCTGGTACAGTGCAGGGAGCAGATGTGGCTCCTGAGGACACAGACATACACAGTCCTGGCAAGAACAGTCCAAACTACCCTGTGCACAGAGGGATCTCGCTCTGTGGCTATTGCAGAACAGAGACCATGAGCTCTCTGCTGGCATCACCAGGTGAATATAAAGATGGGGTGTTCTTTTTCTGCCAGGACTCCTCCAGGACCTCACAGAGCCAGGGTACTGCTGCCCAATTCATCTCCAGCAGAGCTTTGGACTTTATTTCTTGCCACAACCACGTAGATGCAGGCAGAGCAGGGCGCAACAGCAAGAGAGAGACCAGAGGTATAAGCATCCTGCCCTACCCCATAACCTCAGTGATGGGTCGGAAAAGCCCAGCCCTGATAAAAACCAAGAACCAAGTCTCCTCTTTGATCCTCACCAGCACAACTGTGCTGACAAAGCCCAAGAGCAAACCAGACTCAGATCCTCAAGGGTTATCTCAGCCCCATACCTTCAATGATAAGAGGCCATCCCTGTCCTGCAGGCAATGGGGCTCACCCCTGCTCAAACTCCTCCAGGCAGCCACCAAAGCTCCTTTTGGAGCCTGAGGGCAGTGAACAGAGCAGGGAGGAAGAGCAAAGCCTGATCTGAACTGCCTGGGGAGGTGGTGGTGGGGAATTACACCAATTAGCATTTAAATATGCATTTGGCTGTCCTTTTAGCCTATAACAAAGAGAGAAGTTTGGTTTTCTCAATGTTCTCTCACCAGGTGACCCCAAACCCACAATACAAACCTGTCATCCCCACCATAACCACAGGAGCATCCTCCCCTCCCACAGGGAAACATGCCTCCATGCATTTCCACACCGGCAGCACACACCCACCTCCCCTGGGAAGCCAGCCTTCTAATTACAGCAATTAACATTAAGTGTATTAATAAATTAGTCTGGTTTTCCCAACAGGATAACCTGCAGGGGCTTGTTGGCAGAAGCAGGAGCCCTTCTGGCAGCAGATGGGTGAATTGTCAGCATTGCAGGATGAGACCATGGGGAAGTCTGGAGGTCCTGGGGGCAAATCCTGCCCCAGTGCAGAGAAAAATGGAAGGGACCATATCCTCCCCTGTACCACAGCACCCAGGATGCATCAGGTCCTGCAAAGCCATGAACCCAGGGAGCTGAAGCTGCGTTTCCAGCATGCAGATATCCACAGGGATATCTCCTCATCCCATTCCGGCTGTTTCTTTCCAGCCTGGGAAGATTTTGTCTATTCGTTTCAAGGCGCACGGTGGATGTAGGTATAAAAGGAGCCATTTACTCCAAGCCCTGCCCTTCCTTGTCCCTTTCCAAACACTTCACAGCCTGTTTTCCTTTTCCAATCAAGCAAGAAAACACAAGATGAGACAGAGGGAGAGGAAACAGCAGTTTAACTTCATCATCCAAGGCAAATTATGCCACTTATTACGCAAGCAAACCATTTCCATTACTGGTTGCATGTGAACAACGGGGTAATTTCACCTTCCCTGGAGCACTTATGAGCTTTCACAGCACAACTCCACAAGCAACTTCATCCAGCCAACACTGTGCAAATCTCTACTGCAAAGGGGAATTAAGGCAGGAGTCGAAGGGAATATCTGACATTCATCCCAAAGGAGTTTCCCTGCAGTCGGGAATTCACCATACTGCCTGCAAGCATCCCAGTTGGGAGTCCTCATCTCATTCCTCAGGCGACCTTGGACCTGCCACCAGCCGGGCTGGTCCAACCCTCAGCTGGGCTTCCAGCACTTAGAGCTCCCCAGCGCCCAGACGATAATATCACATTTTATATGGAAAACACTAAAATGGGCTCACACCTTTTAAAAAGCTATTTCCACCTCACTGCCTCCAGCCAGGCCCTGCCTTTGCCCCCCCATCCCCACCAGGCTTCACTATCAAGCATCTTAAGCCTGTTCTAAGTGAAAAACAGTGATTTCGGCTAATTGACAGCAGATGAGTTACCAGGCTATAGGGCAAGGGAACAGTTGATCAGAATGATTTATGGCAGCAGAGACCAAACCATCCCAGGTCCCTGCATCCCATTTGCACCCCCACTGCCACAACAGTTCAGCTGGCAGAAAAAAAATGTAATTAGTGTTTAATTTCTTAACAATTTTTTTTACCTTCCTTTTAATTGCGCTACATAAAACTGTCCTGGAGCTTTACAGCCTCCAAAGCCACGTCCTGGACCAGTCCTCTCGGCTGGTTTTAATTACGGGGAGACATGGCTGGCATGTTAATGTATGGAGGAGAAGGGGAGAGAACATCACATCGTGTTCTGGGAAGGGCTTTGCTATTGCAAGCACCCAGTTCATGTCAGCAGGCATCACAGGAGCAGTGCTGGTCCTCCCCAAGCACAGTAAAAGCTACTTTAGCTCCTGCATCCTGCTCACAACAGGGAGGTTTGGCTCCCGCGCATCACAAAACCTCTCTGCTAGAAGGAGACAGATGTCTCCAGCAGCAGAATTCCCTCTCCTTGAAGGAGAAACATGAAGACTTAGAGGGGAAAAGCAGCTTAACTTTGAGCACTTGCTACCAAGGGGCTTTTGGGCTGATCAGCATTCCTACAGGATTGAACCTGGAGGCGCCTCAAGGTTGCTGCTCCTTTCATAGAGGGGGGTTCTTGGCATGCACAGCATATGGAAACCGTGCAAAACACATTCCCATTCTCCTACCCAAACCAACAGGGAGCTCATGGGATGAGCCAGGCTCAGTGCTTGGCAATGGTGAGTACCAAAGAAAGAATATTTACCCCCCTTTGCTCTTAACACCCCCCCCCCAGCAGAGCCGTGCACCAGACAGGGACACATCAGCCACGGTGCCCATGGGATGGGGCAGGTCCAGCTTCACACCATACACAGGTTACACAGGACACCAGACCTCCCCGAGCAGTGTCTGTGCAGAGGGTGGGAAAGAGGGAAGCACACATGGACAAGCAAGGAGGGGAAGTAACTGAAGACACAGCTTGACAATACCTGATGTAATAAGAAAGCAGCACGTTTTCCTCCTTTACCTAAGCTTGGCCCTACTTAGTTGGGATTCCTGGAAAGGGTATTTTCCAGTGGAAGACAAAAGATGAGCCCCTTAACGAGCAGACAGCAGGCTTGGATTTGTTCAGCTGTGTTGTCTGAAGAGAGAAAACCAATAATCCCTACTTCATCCCTGGGTTCGTCCCTCTTCTCATACTAAATCCCTTGGCAACACACACCGACGCGATAGCCCAGGCACGTAACCCCCAACCCCATTCATCTGCAGCTCACAGAGACCTCGATCAAACCCAGGAGCTCAGAACAGCATCCAAAGGCAGAAGCTCAACCTCACCTTCCTCCTGCAGCGCCCTAAGGAAAACCGCCCGGAGCTGCTCCTCCTGCGAAGCCCCATCCCATCAACAGGGAGCTTGTAACTGATTGTCCTAAAGAGAGACACCTGAATGGGCTTCGAGAAGCTGCTAAAGACCCTGGAAGCCGTTGGGGGATGCAAATTGCCCCCAGGTGCCCGTGATTGCCCAGAGCTGTGGGGCTGCTGCAGATGAGATTGAGTAAAGCTGTGCAAGAGCATCCAGAGCTTCTGGCAGAGGTGAAGCTGCTGTTGCACAAACAGCCCTTGCAATGGGATTCAAGCTCATCTGGTGATCATAAAGATGTTTATTCATCAATAACGCTGTTATTAATTGCTATCGTTTGCATTGCACAGCTGCAAAGAGCTCTGGAGGTACCTATGTACACGGTGGTAAGCAAGCACAAGCAATAGGGAGCCTCCAGCCTTAACGAGCTTTTGCACCTCCCCACAACATTCCCAGCAAACCCAAAGAGCTTAAACCACAAAAGAGAGGGAAAAAAACCCACAACAAAGTAAAATTTAAACAAAACACCACACAAACCCCCCCACAAACACAAAGGCAAAGCCTTTTGCCATCTTCCTTCTGGCTCATGAAAAGCACCACGCACCAGGCATGTAGCATCCCTTTTCTTCACTTACAACAAAGTCAGTTATAAGCTACACCGCGCTTTTGGAGCCGTGACATGTGCAAGGAGCACGTGTGTCCATTGCAGCTCTTCTTGCTCTTCCTCCCAGCAGAGGAGCATGGAGGCACTTTGGCGGGCTTTCAGCGATGGGTACCCCTCGTTTGGGACAAAGGCAGGCCCCTTCCCCTGCTAATGGCCAAAATCAGCGGGTTAGGAGGAAAAGGTATAGAAAAGAGGCTAAAACCACTCACCAGCAGCAGATGCTCAGGAGCAGCCCCTTCCCCACAGGCCGCCTATCTCCTCCCCACTCGTTCCAAGGGACATCCCCTTCCTCCCTTCCTGCCCTACAAGGGCATCTCTGGAGCAGAGGCCTCCAATAGGGTGAATGATGGGGAAGCGGCTGAGAAGCAAAATCCTTTGAAAGAGGTCTGGGTTTTTTTGTTGACGGTGAAGCTGAACGGGAGAGTTTTGGGGACAAAGAGGGGCTTTGGACAAGAGCCCATAGGGACAGGCCAAAGGGGATGGCTTTAACTGCCAGAGGGGAGATGGAGATGAGCTCTTGGGCAGAGGCTCTTCCCTGTGAGGGTGCTGAGGCACTGGCACAGGGTGCCCAGAGAAGCTGTGGCTGCCCCATCACTGCAGTGCACAAGGCCACGTTGGACACAGGGGCTTGGAGCATCCTGCTCTATGGAAGGTGTCCCTGTACGTGGCAGGGGTTGGGGCTGGATGAGCTTTAAGGTCCCTTTAACCCCAATCAGTCTGGGATTCTAAGAGTTACAGTGGGACTGGGGTGAGCACTCACAGCCTCTTCTATTTCGTCATTAAAAAAAAAAAAACAAACCCAACCCAACCAAAAAACCCAAACAAAGCCCCAAACCAATCAGACAAAAAACCCAAATCCAGCCAAAGAACCCAAACAAACTGAAATTGCAGAGCTGATCATTAACAGGATCCTTACAGCTGCAGAAACCATCTGCAAGTGGATGTAAGGAAGGACTTCCATGGAGCAATAACCCAGCCCAAAGCAGCATTCAAATGGCTCTGTGCAGCTCAACATCAGCAGTGCTGTAGCTGTGAGAGGAGCAGAAGTGGACTCAATAGTCCTAGCTGAAGAGCTGAGAAGTTTAAGTGCTTTAAGGTACCCAAGGGAGGAGCACTGAAGGTTCTCCTCACAGTGCACCATCATGGAGCATCACTGGTCCAGGACCACCACAAAGGAAGAGCCCAGAGTCACCTCCGTGCCATGTTCAGGATCAGCATAGGGAGGATGCCAAGGGGCTGCATCCTTGGTCCCCTCTTTGCAGAGGAGCTTTGAGCTCCTCAGATGAACTGCTCAAGCAATGGATCCATGTCTGACACATACAAACACCCTCAGAGGGTTATGTAGGAAATTGAAACTGTCGTTTCCAGCCCCGTTGTGCAGATTTGGGATATTTTGTGATTGTACCACTATTTAAGGGGGAAACAAGTAAGAAAACCTGACAAAAGCCAAGAAATAGGAAAAACTGCATGTTCAGGAAAGCCCAACCACCCACCCCCAGCCATGACGGTGTTTGCTCTGGTCAGAGTGATGCTGGGTCCCTGCAGCATCCCAGTGGGCTGCATCATGCACACACCTGCACCGCAGCCCAGCATCGCTGAGCTGTCAAAGCAAACATGGGAATGAAGCACACACACAGGCTCCAAATCCACACATCACAGTGCTGGGACACAAGCGTGGCCCAGGAATTCCCCCTGAGCTCTCTGGCAGCTCTAGCAGATGGGGTTTACAAGCCCCAGAGGAGAAATAACATCTCCATGAGCATCTCCGACTGCCTGTAAATACACAGCAGCTGATGCAGCAGCAGATGAAGTGGGGCAGCAATAGGGATGAGAATGGACAACCATAAGGGGGGGAAAGCTGGGTTTGGCTAGTGCCCCCCCCCCCCCCAGCTCCTCCTCCTCTTTGCAATGGCTTCTGCTTTCTAACTTTGTGTTCATTCAACCCGAAGCAAGCAAAATTTACTGCCTGCTCTCCTCAAGCCATCCCCATCCCAGCTGGACTCTGCTCCCCTCTTTATCCCAAGGATGAAAGTGAAGAAGGGGATTTCTGCCTGCTGAGCCTCTATGGAGCAGGACCCCTGTATTAGGAACCCAAGGAAAACCAAACCCAGCTTCCCCAGGCCATCACTCCCATCCCTTTGCTCCCAGTGGTGCTGCTGCTGGCCTCGATACCCCGAGTCCTGAAAGAAGCAGTAATTTGGCACTGGGGTAGCAAAAGGGGGCTCTTCACAGCTGGACGTGGATGGCTGGAAGCCAAGCTGGATCGGTTGCTTTGAGTGCAGGGGTAAAAGAGCCATAATCAATAGGGCAGGACTGTGTGTTACCCCTTACAGTGAGATGCTGCAGGGGAAGGCTGGGCGGTTCAGAGCACAACAAACCCATCCAGCCCTATGCCCTGCATCCCTGCCTGGCGCTCAGCCCCTGCAGAATCAGGCCTGAGCAAAGGGAAGACAGAAGGAGCTCAAAAGAAACTCCTTGAGCATAAAGGCTGAGCACAGAGCAAGCCTTTATCAGCACCCAAAGGCGCCAGACATTGCAGCACACACAAAAGGCAAAAGGCAGCCCTTGGGCCGAACCAACCAGTCTTAATATTTGCATTTGGAAAAGCAAACTAATAAATCCCCATCAGTTTATCCATGCTTCCAGTTTGTATTTATTAGGGAGAATGACAGGCAGGTTTTCCTCCTGGTTACACAGGTAAATAGCAGTACAGCTCCCACACCCTTCCCCTTTCTAACTGCCCGGCTCTCTGTTTGCTCACAGGCTCTAAACAAGCTGGAACTATAGAGCAACCCTAAAGGCAACCGGCCTTGGATGTAAATATTAGTTATGAACTCCAAAAGGGCCATAGCCAAGCACTGAGCTTCCTCCCTCCATCCCTGTAGCACCAGCACCCATCAGCAGGTCCGCACATACTGGGATTAATGGAGGAGCAGCTCCCAGGTAGGGAATTGTATGGAAAAGGGATGCCGCAGCATGAGCATTAGCCATGGTATCACCAGTGTGTGCTGGCCTGGTAGGGCTGAGTGACACAAAGCATTTCTGCCTTCTCTGTGGGAATCCAACCTCCTTACAGCTCAGCTCTCCTATATGGACATCACAGTGCTAGATACGCTGAGCTGAAAACAGAGTTTGGTGCAGGGAGCACCATACATGGCAGCACCCTGGCAGCCAGCATCACTTATTACACACTCCTTGCGCTGATAGCCACAGGACCATCCCTTGAGGCGTCTCCCCATAGCCACAGTCTGTTTTCAGCAGGCTGGGACAATGGGGCCCACAGCCTGAAAATCCAGGTTTGACTCATGGGTGGGAAGCCTGCAATTCGCCTGAGGGCTGTTCCTACGCACTGCTGCTGTCTGGGGCATGGCCCCAGCTTCAGCACAGCTCAGACTGGGAGGAGAAACTACCAGGGAGAGAGCGTGGGGAAGCAGGGGGTACCCATTAACATCAAGCTTATCCCATGCTGGTTTGCTTGTGAAGGGCTTGCAGCAAGCTGCTCTAGTGGAAGGGGTCCCTGCCTGCGGCAGGGGTTGGAACTGGATGAGCTTTACGGTCCCTTCAACCCAAACCACTCCGACTCTGTGATTTCTGGTCTCCGCTGTCCTCTCCTAGTTCTGCCCAAGATCATGCCACGGTTCTTAACCTCTCCACAGTGCTCCTGAGCTGAGCAATGGGGTTTCCAAGGACAAATTTGCCCCAGTGGAGGAACTCATCATGAAGAGAAACAAAGCCAGAGATCCCACCAGCAAGCTTGATATTGAGTCACCGGCTCCACACCAAGCACAGCTCTATGGATCCATGTGCATGAGGCTACATGCTTTTCAAATGAAAGGACACCTTTTATCTATATAGCGGTCTAAATCTTCTTTTTAAAGAATAATAAAAGGGTATTTCCATTCCACAGCTATCTGGTTTATGGTGCATTTCCACACAGCACCTTCCAGTGCTTCACATCACACACTGCACTACATAGTTTAATGGGACTGACCTTGCAGTTCAGTCACTTTTGGAGCAGGAGGCAAGCAAGGGGCAGCTGACCCAGGCATGCTATGGGGCAGCGAAGGGTAAGTGTTGTAGACAGAGAAGAGGAAAAGATAGGGGAGAACTTCACTGCAAAGCAAAGGCATTAATTAAACCCTTGGCCTGACTCTGTTGGGGCAGAGAAGTTTGCTAGAGCTCTGGTTTCCTGTGCACTCAAACGCATCCCTCGGCAGCCCCGCGATAGGGCCATGATGTAAGTGTGGCTGAGCCAAGGCAAACGGAAAAGAACAGCGAGCACTCAGAGGCAATGGGTTTTATTGAGGAGTTTAATTGTTTGAGGGTGACATTTTCCCCCCACCTTGATGTTTTCCCTACTGTATCCACATGGGATGTGCCAGGGCTGAGGGTTGCCTGGCTGCAGCAGAAGGACCCTCCCCAAGGCCACCCAACACCTATGGCACAAGATGAGGCTCTGCCAAACAGCTTTAAACCCCACACACCGTGATCAACTCAGCGTCTGCCCCATGGCACTTCCAAAGGCTTTCACCCCTCCAGTTCCCACCGCAGGCATCAGCGCCTTGTGAATGCCACGTGCTGCAGGCTGGGTCCGGGCATCCTCACAAAGAGCCAAAAGGCATCAGAAAGAAAAGGAGAGGGGTAAAAGAAGACAAAACAACCACAGTTGGTTCTTCAGAACTGAGCAAGTACTTGGTCATCCTCAAAGGAAAGCATCAAGCTACTGTTTGACCCAAGAGCACTTCACCATCCATCGCCAAAGGAATGACTTCCAAACCCCAGAGGAGGGCAGCTATTAAAGTCCTTTTGGCTCTGCATGGGAGTCAGGAGCAAGGTCAGCTCCAGGGAATGTGGAGCCCAGTGAGTCCAGGGGTAGCAGGATTTGATGGAGGGTCCTGGATGAAGGAGCTCAGCACAGTCCCAGGCGCTCCATCATTCCTTGGTGAGCTCAGGGCAAGCTGCTGGTCCCCGCTGTCCCTGTCTCCATGCTTGCAACTGAAGCACCCATCCTCAGGAGGATGCTCCTGGGTTCTGTGGTCACAATCAGTGCTGTAGCATCTTGGTTGTCTCCTCTCAGGTCACTGCACCCTGAGCCTCCACCATGGACCCTGCGAAGGAAACACACAGCGTTAATCCAGTGTCCAGGCTGGTGATGCAATGGACTGATTTTGCTTTGTCACCAAACTAAACGCTTGGAGCAACTTGTGAAAGGGAAGATGCAGCAGCAACCCCAGCATCTCCCTTTAAAGCACATTCTGCACTGGTGCCATCAAGCTCACCCCACACTCAGCATCACCAAGGGCCTCACGCTTTGGAGGCTGAAGCCCTTCCCAAGCCCTGGCTCTGAGGGCTATGGGGGACCCATTGTGGCTGCAGAGGCCATGCTCAAGCAGGAAACAGCTCTTGATCCACAGCAACTCTCTGCCAGCGCTGCCATTCACACAGCGAGAGCAGAGGATGCGCTGACAACTGCCAGGGGAAATCCAGCATTACCCACATCACATCACTCCAGAGAGCTCAAAAGCAGCTCCCACAGGATCAGGAGACACCAGACTGGAGTACAGGATAGTGTGAGGGTGGATGAGACCCAGCCAGGGGTTGATGGAAGAAAATCAAATGGCCATTTCCATGCGGCTGACAAAACGGCATCTGGGATTGCAAAGGAAGGAAAGCAGCTCCTCTGCTTGTGTGTACATGGGCTCTGTTACGCTGTCCAAGGGAGGTGGAAGCCGCTGATTAAAGAGCCCAGCACTGAGCTGAGATGCAGGATGAGCACAGTGCTAGTGCTGAGGAGGTGGTACAGGCAGCACAGGCAGCTCTGTCTGCCCTCCCTTCCAGGGATGCTGCAGCCATCCCGTACCCATCCCCAGCAGAAAGCAGCTCCTTTTCCCAATCTGCCATAGATTTTTGGAAGGATGCAGGGAGAGGAAAGCACAGTGAGAACGGACCTCATTTATCCCTCTCTGTCCATGGGGTCCCCACCTACATGCTCTCAAATCAGCTGCAATGCACAGGAGGATCCAAACTGCACTGTTAAGCTGGCTCAGACAGGCTCTTGGCTCACTTGGGGTGATTAATCACTTGTTCCCCTCTTTGTTTCTCACTCCATAGGATCACTAAAGAGCTTTTCTCCAGAGCAAACCCTGCCTGCTGCCCCATCCTGCTCCAGCATTAACCAGGGACACACAGAAAGCAGGGTAGAGGTTTATGCTCATTTATCCTGCAACACTTATCATCTGTTTGCTTTGGACTTCACAAGGAATATGCAAGCCAGCTTGGCACCTCCTGGCCAACATATCACACCCTCAGCAATACAGTGTGGAGGAATAAAGCAGCTCCCATGCCCCTTCCCCAGGGAAAGCCTGACAACCAGATTTGGGTATCCAGGGAAAGAAATAGCCCAGTGTCTCCAGGTTTGCAAAGAGCTGTGTGCAAGTGTCCCCAGCCCTTGTAAATGTGTGAAAAAATAAAACCCTTTAAGAGCTTCCAGATGTTCTGTTTATGTTGTGGTGTTACCCAGCTCCATCCTCTGGAGGCCAATACACAGCCTCAATGAAAGCACAGCAGCCAAGGGGAAAGCAGGGGGGAGTAGTGGAGGAGGTCCCAACCCTTTTCCTCCTCTTTCCCCATTAACTCCCATGCTGCTGGTGAATGCACTGAGAGGGGATGCAAACCCTCCCTTACGCTCTGAGCATCTCCCTCCCTCCCACTCTGAGCATCTCCCTGCACCATGAGCATCACTGGGGTTTGCAAGGCGCTAAAACCTAATGCCCAGGCTCTGGGGAATCACTGCACAGCGGGATGTGGGACACTGCAAGGAGCAACCGCATCACTGTGGGACCCCAGAGGTCTGCAGTGCCCACCAAGAAGACCCAGAGGGTCCAACCCTACTACATTCAACTTCACTCATCTGCCAACTACCTGCTGTTGCTGCCGTTTGTCAATGCACCCTGGGCATAGCCACACAGGTCTGTGTGTGTGCAGAGAGCCAGGCTTGGGTCTCTTTGCTCAGGGCGTTGCAGGTCCAGCGCTCTGCTTTTGAAGTCCCTTCCAGTGCTGCATGGCTGGTAGCAATCAAAGCCCCATAAAGGCGCGATACCGCGGCTGCGGGCGCAGGCTCTGATGTGTTATCTGCCCTTCCCAGAGCAGGAGGAGGGCAGTTACTCCTGCGGCACATCTGAGAACGTGTTAGCGCCCGGAGATCAAAGGCGCTTCCTGATGGGATCCACCCGGTGAAGCCTTTCTGGCCAGTGCAGTCCTTCGGCAGGCTGGGATGGAACTGAAGCCCTGCAGGAACATGCTGCCAGTGTGGAACTGCCATGCAGGTGCAAGGATGGGAGCGCTGGGAATGGTGGCAATACATCCAGCCAGGGTGGCTGCTGCAGGATGTCCTCCTGCCTACACTGGGGCATTATCATGTCCTTACTGCATGGATTAGGCTCATTGTCACCATTCAGGTGGGGAAATGGAGCCCAGGTAGGTTCAATGCCACACGGGTGCCCCATTTTAACCACATACCATACAACAGAGCACTTGTTTTGAATCAGAGATGCTCCCAATGAAGGTCCATCCTCCCTGGACCCTTGTGACCTGAACAAACCCCACTCAGAACAAACTTCCTTCCTCCCCACTACCTGCACATCCCCCAGCACTAAACCTACACAGAGAACAATACATCAGGTGCAGTTTCTGTTTTCCCAGGCCACTGCCTCCCTCAAACCCACGCTCCCCAGTGAAGCATCATCTGCTTCCAGGCGCTCTGGACCACTGCGGCTGCAAGAGGATGAGCAGCAGCACAGCCAGGCCACACACTGCGAGCTCTGAGGCCACCGGTGCCTCCTGGCCACCAGCCCCTGCGCTGCTGTTGTTCTCCTCAACATGAGCTCACCGCAAGGTCCCTGGAGAGCACAGGGGAGGCAGAATAAGGGCACAAGCTGCCTCCATGCTCAGCAGCAGCAGGGAAGGAAAGCATATCCATCCAGAGCAAATAGAGGAGGAGGTGCTGGGTTTGCAGCAGGAATGATGCACTTGGAGATGGGAATCTGCCTCCTGTCCCATCTCCCCCAGTACAAGCTTGCAAGGAGCAAAGAGCAGGAACAGAAACAGGACTTTTGGCTGCGGAGGGTGGGAGCATCGCGTCTGCAGACAGCTTGAGACCAAATTGTGTGGGCAGCAAAGCCAAACAGGAAAGGAAACCAAGAGGCAGGGAAACGATTCTGGCAGCGTTCATGCTATGGCTCGCTCAGCGCTCATACCTCCCCTGCTGCTGCTGCCTCTCCCCGGTGTCCCTCCCTCAGACCCCTCGCCCTGCTCAGACATGCCCCAATTCCACTTTTCCTATTGAAACACTTCCCCTCCGAAGGGCTGGATTGAGAAAAATGCAGCTAAAGAGCTAGAACCGGTCCCAGCACAGCTGTGTGAGCATCACATTGCTCCGTCCCTGCACACCCACCCCGGCAGCGCTCAGCCTGGCCCCAGACCCCTGCAAAGGGAAGGGAAAGTCCAGGTCTGCAGTGGGGAATGGGGACCTGGACACCTTAAAGGATGTGCAAAGGGATGGGGCGTCAGACCTGCCCACCCTGGTTGGGTTTACCCATTCCAAACACCTAAAACGAGGAGATGGTGGTGAACAGCTGGAGGGACACGTAGGGTCACACTGTGCTCTTTGCATCCCTCCCATTCGATACTGGCTTTAAAGGGATTTACAGTTTGGAGATGCAGGTTTACTCACATGCCCCAACGTGCTTAATGACCGAAGTGCTCTTCAGTGAACCCAGAGCTGGATTGTAAAATAAAGTCAATGAGGCAAGTGGATTAAAGGGGAAAAGAAAAGGGCAAGAGATCTGAGAGATGAAACGAACCCATTGAGTCACAGCCAGTGCCTGCCAAAGCATTGGTGTCCTCCTGAGCAGGGCACAGACAGAGCTGCATAGGGACCCCCCCCATGCAAGCAGCTCCCCAGGGCTGGTTGTGATCCCCATGCTTCCGAGAGCACCCATCCATCACTCTCTGCCTGCTCACACATGTCCCATTTCCCATGGGGTCTCCATAGCTCATTCCTCCTCTCCACTGGCCGAGAGTGCCACATCCTGGTGTGGAATGTGACAGGACATCCAGCATCCCCCGTATGAAATGGCTGTCTCCAGCTCCGGTGGAAGCTGCCATGGACCACTAGGCACCCCTGACATGGTGAAGCTCACCCCAGTGCATGCGGCCGGGGTGATAACCCACATGCACTATGCCACAGGGTCAAGTTGGCCACGTTTCAGTGCAGGCATCAAAGCCCAGCCAAGGGTCCTATGGAAATCCTCACGTGGTGAAGGAAAGGAGCCCATGCGACCCCATCCTGTGCTGTCCCCACGCTGTGAGTGAGCATAGGAGGCTGCAGCATCCGAGGCCACAGGAAACCCACACTCAGAAGGGATCATTCCCATCAAAAGCTGAATGATCCATTGGAAAAAGCAGTGGGGTGGGAAGGGAGAGCCCAGCCTGCCCTCAGCATCTCCCAGCCTCATGCTTCTCTCCATCTCCCTGCCCATCCTCCTTAGGCACAGCTTTGGAGCAGCACCTCCCTCATTCACTGTGGTTTCAAACTGGATAAAATGGAGCCCCCAGGCTCGGTGCAACCACAACCCTTCAACAGCGCTGCAAAGCAAATGAGCCTTCTCCTTAAAACACCGGGCTCTGCTGCCAGAGCCAGCCTAATTCCCAGAGTTTCAGTCCAAAGAGATTATCTTCGTTTACTAACCTAAGCCTGCAATACACAAAGCCTTGCCAAATTCCCAGAGAGCCTCCGAAGATGTCATTAAAGCTCCTGCAGCTAGAGGAAGCGAAGCGAGCAGTTTGTTCCCATGCCGCCCTTTCTGGTAATGTGTTAATAAATAACCCCGGCCCAGACAGGTGCTGTCAGCTCCACCACGAGCTGCCTGAGTCACCGACCTGCCACCGTGCAAACCACTGTGAGTCATGCACAGAGCAGCCCTGGAACCAGCCCCATGGCCCTGCGCTCACCGAGACCCAAGGGGGAGTGGGGATGCTCAGGGTGGCACCATTGGAGAGTGACAGCCTATGAGATATCCCCCCCTCAACCCCAATCCTGGATAGTTAACCCAAAGGTAGTAAAGGGCGGTCATGGATTGCTCACTCCAAGGTGCAACAGCTCAGAAAAACTGGTGAGGTTGAGATGCAGCAGGTAGAACTGACAGAGGGACCTGTGTCTGATCACAGCATCGCAGCAGCCGCATCTCAGTGTCCCCTCTGGCAGGTTAAAGCCATTCCCCTTGGCCTGTCCCTATAGGCCCTTGTCCAAACCTCTCCAGGTTTCCTGTAGCCCCTTTAGGCACTGGAGCTGCTCTAAGGTCTCCCCTTAAGGAGCCTTCTCTTCTCCAAGCTGAACCAGCCCAGCTCTCCCAGCCTGTCAATGCAAGAGAACTGTGCTTGCCAACACACCCCGGCTGCACCCCACAGGATGAGGGTCCAGGGGAGATGCAGCGGCTCAGCTCCGGGATGTACTCCCAGCACAGCATCAGGACACAAACACAGGTTCCCTCCTCAAATACCAGCCTCGATCAACCCCCTGAGCCCTTAACACATGCACTGACCCTAGAATGAGACTAAAAATAGAACTTTTACCCCCAAAAGAAACTTCTCTGACAACTCTCCTTGCTCCCATACTCCAACCTGTTCTGCATGTAGGACCAGGCTCCCTCCTCCTCCAGCTCTTCCTAGCAATTTTCCCCCTCTTTCCTCACAAGAAAATGCCACTCTCTCTTCAAAGCCATGCATCGTGCAGATTGACAGACAGGTGAAGGAATGAAGAAAGTCCCATTCGCCTTCATTTTTGCACCAAGGCGATAAGCACTGCAGGATGTCAGGGTTGGACATGAGGGGCTCCTGGGAGATGCTGCAGGCAGGTTTTGGGCAGGCTCTGGCACTCACTAACAGCTCTGGTTTCCTTATTGAAAGCATCCCCACAGTGATAACACTCTGATAAACTGATTGATGGGCCTGAGCAGCAGAACCATGCTCCCTGAGCATGAGCTCTGGTCAACTCCCAGCACTCTTGCTTCTCCTATGCCACAACTCCACTGTGGGTGGGTAGGAGCCAAGCAGCTCCCTATGGTTTCTGCCATCAGCAGGAGCCCCTCATGATCCATTTGATCCCTGGGCTCTTCCAAATGCTCTCCACATGAACAGAGAGAACAAAGCCTGGACATCCCCCAGGAAGGAGATGCTCCAGGCACAAACACCACATCCCCACTGACCAAAGGGCACCTCCAGTGCAGGTATGAGGGCTTCCACCTCCCTTCCAACACCCACACCCTCTGAGACTGGCTCCACTGGGGGAGAAAGGAGGAAAACCCATCCGGCTGCACATTTGTTTTGCAGCTTTGAGCTGATTTCTACCCATGGGGATTACCAATGTTTTTTCCTGTTCTGACCCTAAGCTGATTAATTCTCCTTGCTCCCCTTCTCCCCTTTCTTTTCACATGAAGGAATGAGGATATGAAATGCCATCTATGCAGGGTGACCAGGTCCACAGCCACCCAGGGCAAGCTGAGCAGAGGGAGGATGCTCCCCTACAGAGCCATCAGCCTCCTGTGCCATCAGATTCAAATCACAGCCTCACGCTCCTTATGTTCTTAGCGTAAAGGAACCGATATCACCCAGATCCCAGCAGGTCAGGGTGAACCCCATCACCACCAGCATCGCTTTCCCAGTGCAATGGAAACTATTGGCTTGTACCAGCAACGCTGGTGGGGACTCATCCAAGAGCAGCAGAACTTGTCCTGACATGATCCAGCCAATACTTCCTGAGTGCTGTCATCGTCAACACCACATAGCCCTGCATGCTGGGGGCTGCTGCTCATAAAGAGGTGAGCTGGGACTCTAATGGGACAAGTCACATCCTATCACCCACCAGCACCGTGACTACACAGCAACTTCTTTCCCACTTGGCTCCATCAGCCATGGAAGAGCAATTTTGTTTGCAGGGTCTCTCCATACAAGTGCCTGGTCCCTAATGGGGGTCTATTCCAGCGATCCCTTTCCCCAAAACCCTTGGCTAAGCTCAGCTTTCACTCCTAGAACCAACACACATCCCACTCACAGAGCCAGGTTAACCTTTTGCCACCTTAAGGCAGCTCTGAAAACACACTTCCACACCTCTCAAATCCAGATGCCTTCCCATATGTCGTGGTTTGACACCATAGCAGCCACCTAATACTGACCCATCACCACTCCTCTTCCCCAGTACCACATCCACAGCATCCCCAGCTCCATCCCAGCATCTCTGTGCTACGGATGGGGATCAGTAACAGCAAATAATCCCCAGGTAATTGCCTCAAATCACAGAAGGAACCCAGAGCAGAAGCCAGGAATGCCAGAACATCTCTCAGGGGCAGACACAGGCAGAGCTGGCTCTGTGCACAGCAGGAGAGCCCGGAACACACACCCCCCCTACAGAAGGATAATTACACAACCCGTGGTGGTAAATTAGCACAGCAAAACACTGTTAATTCCCACAATGGACCTCAGCACCAAATCAAGAGGTAAAATTACCCCTCACCTGCAGTGAGATGGGCCCCCAGGTCAGGATTAGGGCTCAATGCTGAGGCAGGGTGGGAAGCTGCAGTGGCTGCCCTCACCTGAAATATGGTCTTGGGAAAGGAGCAAAGTTGGGTAGTTTGTCCCTTGTGGGTGATGGGAATGGCTTTATCCTGACAGTGGGGAGATGGAGATGAGCTCTTAGGCAGAAGCTCTTCCCTGTGAGGGTGCTGAGCGCTGGCACAGGGTGCTCAGAGAAGCTGTGGTTGCCCCATCCCTGCAGTGCTCAACGCCAGGTTGGACACGGGCTTGGAGCAAGCTGCTGTATGGAAGGTGTCCTTGTCCATGGCAGGGGTTGGAACTGGAGGAGCTTTAAGGTCCCTTCCAACAAAATCCATCCTAGGATTACAAATGGTGTTGAAAACTGATTTTGTCCTCGTGATGGGAGTGGGTATTTACCGCTCCGCTGCAGCCTGTGCTTTAAACAGAACAGTAACTACTGGGAATAACTGGGCAAGACGTGGAAGTTGTACCAAATCAGTGTCTGCCCTGTGGCTGAGGGCAAGCTGAGGCGGGCAGAACGTGCCCTGGCAACAGGAGCCCCACTGCGGTGTCACTGCCAATGTCCTTCATCCACAGACACATGGGAGCTGCTTCACCCTGTAAAACCCTGAGGTTTGAGGCATGTGCCAGGTGAGCAGCACATCCAGTCCTTCCCGAGCCCTTTGCCCTGGGATGGCACCGCAGGGCCTGAAGGAGAAGGAACAAGGAGCTTTTCACTTGGCTGCTTTTTTGCCTGACCTACATTTCTATAGCGCTGCATCAAGTGAAGTTTGAAGCAACCTCAGCCAGGAACAGCTTCAACAAATTCCTCACTAATTCTAGGAAATGCTGGGCCCAAAGTACATTTCTGCCTGTCCTCTGCTGAGGTCGTCCCTATGGTACTGCGTCCTTCCCTTCCCACTGGGATTCGCTCCTGGGGAATTCTGGAGCCCTTTGCCCAGCATGGCAGTGCAGAAATCCCATATTGTGTCTCAGCAGATGGATGTTACCACTTGGGACTGTCCATGGGAAACACGAGATGGTGCCTTTGGGATATGCCGAGCCTAGATAGTCCCAAATGTAGCTGCGCATGGTGGAGTTCCACTTGCAGAATGATCTTAGAACGATTTGTGTTGAAGGGACCTTAAAGCTCCTCCAGTCCCAACCCCTGCATGGGCAGGGACACCTTCCATAGAGCAGCTTGCTCCAAGCCCTGTGTCCAACCTGACCTTGAGCACTGCCAGGGATGGGGCAACCACAGCTTCTCTGGGCACCCTGTGCCAGCACTCAGCACCCTCATCGCATGAACATAATATGCCCTGGGTCAAAGCAGGGAGGGGAAAGCCAAAAAGACATCAATTTCCCAGCACAGTAACAAACCCAACCAGGGCAGCGCTGCCACCCCCAAACAGCATCCTGGTGTTTTGTCCCAAACCCCACCAACTGGGGTGTAAAGGCAGTGCCTGCCCAGTAATCACAGGGCAACCCCTGTGCTCTCCCTTCCCAAGCCGACCCCTTTTCAATGCTTCCACATATCACAGCTGTAATTTACAGAGCTAATTTAACCGCATGCAGCCCTGCCTGCCTTCAGCACCGGCCACTGAGCTCAGGCACCACAACAGCTCCTCCTGCACTTTGAGTTTTGTTTGTTTTAATTGAGAAAGGGGGAAAAACCCCAAGAGCCCCCCCTCTCCCAAACCCCTGCTCTCATTTTTCAGGTGCCTTGATTTATTGATTGCCTTATTCCCTTTTAATAGGCTCTCCCCACCAGAGCCAGGGTGTTTCCTGCGGGAAGGCAGTACTCACTGAGGATGGAGGGGGTCCTGCCCTGTGCAGCCCAGGAAGGGGAGAGGAGCCTGGCACTGCCCAGCCTTCCTCCCACCGTCTTCCTCCTCCTGTGGCTCCCTTTGTTGCTTTGGCCATGATCCAGGGCACGGTGCCCATAAGGAGAATTCCCAGCGGATGAGATCGACATCTCATTTAATTAAATTTCTCCTTTCAGATCAAATAAGAGGGCTCTGCCCAGCCAAGGGCTGGAGGAGTGGAGCCGGCCAAACGCCAAGCCCCGAGCCTGCAGGGTTTGCCCTCCCAGGGTGGATGCAGGAGCTGGAGGAGAAGTTAACCCAGCAGCTAGGAGGGTGCTCAGAGGAGCTGGAAACCTTTGCGTATGTGGCCAGGGATGATGGGTGAAAACACATCCTTTGCTGATGGAGAGCCACGTGCAACCCGGATAACCCATCCTACAATGTTGGGATACTGAGGCCAGGGAAGGACTCAATGAAGTGAGTCATAGGGAGGGCAGCCCTGTGGTTTTCCAGCTTTTTGCCAACTCTATGGTCTCTCACCTGTAAACTGTCCCAGAATCCAGACATGGACCTGGCAGCCATTTGGGAGGCAGATCCCCACCCCACTCGCCATTAACAGCGGTCAAAAACACCACACTGCAAAGACTTGAAGCAACAAAAGTAAAGGGGAAAACTGGAAATGTACCCCTTCACCAGCCCCTGTGACAAAGGGGAGATCCACCAGCTCCAGCCATTCCAGGCTCCTTGAAGCATCTCGCTGATGGTGGTGATTCTGAACCCGCTCTGCTGCATCCCCCAGCTCCTGCTGGCACAGCTCCACCAGTTCAGACTGGGCAAAGGTGCTCAAATCCATGCTTTCTGTCAGCACAGCAAGCAGGTTCGGCCTCTCAACAACCAGGCCTTCATATATATATATATATATATATATATATATATATATATCAGCCCAGTGACGCTGCTGGCTGAACCCCAGCTGACTGCAACTGGGGCCAATCCCCAGGATAAACACAGCCTACATGCGTTTGTAAGTGCCAGAAGCACGCAGGCACCATGTAGGATCTCTTACATAAACAGCACTGCAAAAACAGCCCTGAGCACTGCAGGAGCACTTGTAGTACGCACTGTACAGGAGATGAAGTGTTTGGGAACGTTACTGCAACGGATCCCGGGGAGGGGGAAGAGATGGGGCAATGCTTTCCCTCCTTCCTGCCTGCCCCATGCATCAGCCTTAAAGGTATAATGCTTGGTTGGAGGAGGAGGATGGTGTGCTGCAGCCTGAGAAGCTCTCAGCCACCTAAAACATGCAGAATGAGCTGCTTATTCCTGCTGGAGAAGATACAAGTGATGCTGAGCATTCAGCATAGGGCTGGGATGCAGGGAAAGAGGCAGAGTGGGACCCAGACATATGGATGGGCACAGAAAGAACTGCAGAAAGAGACACGGGCTGTTTGAAATCCAGGTCTGAGGTTTCAGGCACAGCAGCCCTGTGCTTACCAAATGACCACACTCGGTTTCAGCATCACCGGTCCCCACAGAAACCCCTCATCCTGCAGAAGGAGCAAGGGAAGGTTCCTTCACAAGACACTCCACCAGCAGGTGCAATTCACACTGTGCCAACCTTTTCAGAGCTATTCCCAAGGCCTTTGCTTCCCACCCTTTCTCCCTTTACTTGCACTTGCCCTCCAGCCCTTCCTTTAGAGCCAGCCAGCAGCTTCTGGAGGGTTAAGAGGTGTGTGCACCCGCAGGGCTGGGTCCCTCCCTCCTCAACCCTCTCTTCCCAGCACTGCAGACCAGAGGCACTCCAGATTTAATCTCCAAGACAAACACACCATAGCTGGAACCTGCTTCATTTACACTTAGACCACAGATATTAAACAGCAACAGCCGGGTTCAGCTCTGCCCACCTCACCCTGCATCCCCCTCACCTCTCAATGCACATGCTGCCAGGGAACTGTCATCAGCTTTGCAATGAAGATATAAGGGATGGTTTGTAGCTGGGAGTGAACACCCACCCCAAGAGCCATTGGGTCTGAGTGTGTTCTTATGGAAGGTGAGCACTGGAGTTCACGCTGGGTGCCCTCTGCCATGCACCACCAGTACAGCTATAAGGATGCAGGAAGAAGAGGAGCATCAAAACATCAATGTGACCACCAGTGGGGCTCAAGCTGCTGATCCAGCAAGGGCCATGCTTCAGAATCAACCCTCACAAGGTGGTTTGGCCTCAGAGAACACACTGGTTTATTTCCTTTACTCCTACAGTATCCATAAACATCAGCTCCCCACATCACATCAGGAGGAGGTATGGAAGATGCTAGAAGCCACTTGATACAAGGCAGTGGTTTGCTCATTGTTCAAGGGGGCTATTAATATGATGAAGGTGAAAGGATGTCAGACCTGAACGTGCAGAGTACAGCATCCCTGTGAGCAGTTAACACCTGGATGGTCTTGCTGGGAGGAGGAGGAGGAAGGAAATGGACTCCAGGCTATTTGGCAACAGCAGCCTTCCAGTAAACGCTTATCTCACATCTTATGTTTCAATCGGAAGTCGAGAGATTTGGTTCATTTTCCACAGGGAATGGCAGAGGTGAGGCTGCCAGCAGCAATTGGAGCAGCCAGACTCAGCCCCAGAGCTATGGAAAGGACCAGGCTGGGCAACACCAAAACCCTCTTCTGTCCTCCAAACCTACTTTGGGTTAACTCAGTGTGGTTCACTCCATGCTCCAGCTTTCTGGACATTTCACTATTGAGAACCACATCTCAGTCCTGGACATTGTGGACTTCCAGGAGAGAAGAACTCTCCCAGGCGATGTTACGGCCCACAGCCTGGAAAACAGCAGTATGGATTAGCTCTGACCAGGGTGAAGAGCTCAAGATCAACCCTAAGCTGGCATAGAGAGCGGAGTGAAGAGCCTGATGGCATTTGGGATCCTGAGCACCGCGTGCCACTGCCCTAAATCCAGCTATAAAATTGCTTCCTGAAGACGATGCCTGGGTTAGTTACACAGCCACTGATGTGTGCATGAAAAAGGCAATTATATGAAAACGCTGGGAGCAATAAAAATATAAATAGCTCTGAAGCCCCACAGAATGATGCCATTTTGAGAGCATTTATTTTTTCCTTGAAATCTGTGGGGTGGTATTTAAAGATGAAGGGAGGAGGAGGAGGAGGAATACATGCTGCTCTGTCCAAACAGCACACAGAGCTCTGGTGGTCTCCCAAAGCCAGCCAATGGCTCCAGGTCCCCCATTTAATGACCACCACACACCTTTCATGTGTCACCCCACTGAAGCACATCAAGCATTTCCCTCTGCATTGGCTACCGGCACCCCAGAAACTCCCTGCCCAGCTCCCCACCCTAAAGGGCTCCTCAATATTTGCTTTTGCCATATCAAACATGGCCCCAGCCCGATCCCTGAGGTGCTCAGCACCTCGCCGGTGGTCCCTAAATAAGCATCCAGATGACCTCACCCCAAACATCCTCGGGTCCTTGTGGGCAGCCTTGTGCAGACCACAGAAACCTTCAAACAAGCACTGTGAACAGGGCAGGCACAGTTCCCTCCCCATCACCATCCTTCTCTGTCCGGGTCCACCCAGGGGGATGTTGCTCAAAGTAAACTCAGTGTTCTTGGGGTTTACCCAAAATACGAGCCCCACAGGATAGAAAGACACTGGAAAAGCAGGAAAACCCACAAGCCCCGGGGCTGCAGCCAAGTCACGAGCCCATGAGTTTGCTGCGGTTCGGTCCAGGGGAAGAGGAGTTTTCCTGCATGGTACAATTCCCTGCTCACAGCTCTCAAGTCCAAGGAGACAAAGACAACAGTGTCCCTTCACCCCCACCTCTCCAGGAAAGGAGGGATGGACCAAAGGCTTCTGACACCTCACAGCATGCAGGATGCTCTGGGGACAGCGGGGTCCCCGTTCAGGGAGCTGCGGCTTCATGGACCAAGAAGCTCCTGTGTGTTTTCTCATCCTCTTTGGGACTGAGTTACCCACATCCACAGGCTCCAGGAGGGATGGCTTGGGGCAATGAAAGCAGTTGTGTCCCCCAGAGCTACAATGCTAATAAAAAACAACCACCAATGTGCTGAGATGTCCCTGCATTGGTTGGCAAGGGGGTACCAGCAGCCGGGATGAAGGGGATGAGTGGAAACTGCTGTACAGCCCAGAAATGACGGAAGCCCTCAGGTTTTCACTGTGTCCCTGTTAGTTACTGCTGGAAAAGCCATCAGCAGACCCTGCAAGTCATTCACTTCTGTTTATCCTAGCACATGGGTCACCGCGGGCTGCAGCTCTGCTCAAGCGAGTGGCACAAGGAGCATGGAAACCCTGCATCAACATCCAGCTCCATGGTGCTCCTGCTTCTGCCCCATGAGCAGAGACCACACTTCAGGATGGAGTTTTGCCCTCAGCACCTTTGGATGTGAAGAACGTGCAGGTGAGAGCAAGCTGCGCTGTCCCTTAGTGGTGATGTGTCAGAAACAACCCAGCAGTGCTCACACTGTAAGAGGTGGTACAACAACAACCCTTCTCTCTCCTATGGGTTTGCTTCCTTCCAAAACCTACAGTTCAGTTTGGTTTGGGTTTTTCAGCTTTGCACCTTCCTTCATTGTCACCAAATTCCCCACGTTTTCACTTGGGGAAGGGGGAAAACCACATCTCCTCTCATCGCTTTATGCAGCAGCAGCACCAAAGTCCATGTCACACAAACGGGGAAACTGAGGCACGGGGAGGTGGTCGCCCCCAGAGCATCCCCCAGACCCAGAAAGGCTGACTGGGGCTGCAGATGCACCAGCTCACCCCTGCGCTGCTCAACCACACTCATCCCCATGGGAAGAGCCAGTGAGACGCTCGTGTTTTACCCTAATCCCACAGCAGAGCCCTCCTAAAGCAGTTTCAGTCCCAACAGCAATAATAATATCCACCTATTAACCGCACGCTGCAGTGCTTCACATTGACTTCACTGGAGCTCACCCAGGAGCAGCACAGGCTCAGCACACACCCAATGCCCCCTGCTCCCCCTCCACTTTCTGTCCAACCGGTTCTTCTCTATCTCTGTTTCAGGGAGGATTTATCACCCTGGCCATCTCCAGCAGCAGAAAACCCACCCCAGGGAGTCCCGCGTGGGATCGAGGAACAAACCCACCTTTTGCAGCAGGACATTGAGCAGCTGTGCTGGAGCCAGAGGCGTTTTTAAGGCCACGATAACAACGGACCAAGCTGCTCTTTCCATTTGAAGTCTCAGGACCCGATGATTTGGGAAGGAGGAGTTCCTGCGCTGGGCAGAGGGGACAGCTTTGTGGTTTTAAACATCTGGTTTGCAACACCCAGGAGCCCGTTTTGGCCAAGAGCCTCATAGCTGGAGCATGGGGGGTCTTAAAGATGCTGCAGCTGCTGGGGAGAGCCTGCCAGGATCCTGGCATCCCGTGCCACCCTGGGGGTCTGCAGCCATCCCACACGGCGCATCTGCACTAAGAGATAGGGATGCCATTGTAATTGGTCCCTACCCCAGGCTACATGAACTGGTGATGTCCAGCAAAATTTGCCACCTTCAGGCACTGAAATCCATGGATCACAACTTGAAACACAGAAGAAACTCCAGCCCACAAGGAGGAGGACACCTGAAAACCAAATCACCCCAGGACTCCATCCCATCCCATGTCCCTCAGGCTAACGAACCTCCGCTTTGCTCCATCCCAGCCTGGGGATGGAGCAGCAGATCCAGACGCTTTCTCTCCTCACTTCAGGGAACACACATGAATGTTAAGGTTTCCTGCCAAGTATCAATTGTGCAGATGTTGGATTCCTGGCAGGAACCTGGACCCTGATCCCTGAGGTGCTAAGGAAAACTCTCCCAAGCGCAGGCTTTGGCTGAACACGTTTCTGAAGCCCTGTACCCACACACAGGGCTTGCATAGTGTCCCATGAATGCAACATCCAGGAGGGAAGCAGGGCAAGTTCTTGCAGCATCCGGGATTTCCATCTTGTTTCACTTTGCTTCCCATATATACCTGCTAATTCATTTGCTCCTGACCCCACATGAGCAGGGATGACACAGAGCATCACCTCCAGGAACCCAGCTCACTGGCTGAAATCAGCCACACACCTCGACAGCACAGATATCCCAAGCAGAAACCATGGAAATCACATACAGAAAGACACACACATCCATACACTCTGCTTGCCCACAACAGGCTGATTTAGGGACCATAGCAAAGATGAGGCTCCGCAATAAGACAACCTGACAGAATTATAGAAGGTTAACTATAGGCTCTTGTCAAAAGCCCCTCTAGGTTTTGGAAGTCTGTTATAAGGTCTCCCTTGAGCTATTATAAAGTCACTCTAATGATTTATTATTAGTCCCTTATGACTGTTAAAAGGTCTCCCCAGGACTGACTTTGCTTGCATGAGCACAGCTTATTTTCATGGAAAATCACCATGAAAACCAAGAGGAGAAGCTGCACGTGAACAGGAGAGCAGAGGTTTGGAGAGGGGAATGAGCCCAATGCAATGCCTGTGAGCAGTGCCGGGTGCTGAGGGCTCAGGGCGCATCCTACAACAAGCAGCGATGCTCGAGGGGCTCTCCCAGCCCCACACAGCCATCGGAAGGGCAGAAAACGATCCTCTCCTTATGTCAAGCTCTTGGCAAGCTCCCACCCGACGCATCCTGTTCACTGCTTTGTATCCGGCTTGGGAATTCCAGGAACATCTGCACGCCTCCCTTGCCCAACCACACATCGGCGTGTCCAAACCTGCTCCCATCCCACCGGTGCTGCGCTCACAGCCGGTACCCCCCGCACCCTGCACCAGCCCCTTCCTGCTCACCAAGGGGGGAAAGCAGTGAGGTCTTCAGAGCATAAGGGCCCCCAAAGTGGTTTGTCCCCAGCCTGTCCCCTTGGGTAAATAAATAGACGGGCTAAGCTGAAGCTCTCACTGCTCATAAAACACAGTGCAACATCTGGAGAGGATCTCCTGCATGCTGGGGATGCTCACAGTGCACATGGCCGCACGTAGAATGGTTTGGGTTGGAAGGGACCTTAAAGCTCATCCATTTCCAACCCCCTGCCATGGGCAGGGACACCTTCCATGCTAGGAGAAGCCTGGGAAACACTCTCCTCTGGGAAGCCATGGCTCCTGTCCTCCTATCCTGTTCGGTGGGGAAAAGCTCCCTGTGGCAGCACTGATGGGAAGGGGGCCTGGCTGGGGCAGAGGAGAAGGAACAGCTCTGCCCACCCCACCAACACTCGCCCTCCCTTTGCTAGGAGCAGATGGACGAGGCAGGGCTGTTTTCCTAGCACCTGCCTGGTTTTATGGAGGAGCAGAGCTTACCTGGCATCTGCAGGCTGAATAATAAACCCTTTTAGCACAGCGGGATGATGTGGGAGGCAGATCCCAAACCCACACTCCCAAGTGATTTACACCCAGGGAAAACTCCATGCCAAACACCGCCTGTTTGCCATCTCCTGTTCCTGGTGTCCTGCTCATAGAATCATAGAATAGTTAGGGGTGGAAAGGACCTTAAGATCATCCAGTTCCAACACCATTAAAGCTCTCCAAACCCTTTGCCTTTCCTAGGTCGATGCATCTTCCCAGCTTGCCTGTTATCCCCACATCACCATGCTGGGGGATTCCCACTGAGCTCCCACTCTGATCACACATACACATCACTACCTTCAGCAGGAGCAGCCCAGATAACCGAGGCTCCCCTCTCTCCTCACCCTCCCCACAGATCTATATTCCAAGGCCACATCCACTTTGTCAACACTGAACAGCACATCCCTCCCTCCCCTGAATTAGAGGCAATGAGAAGCTCTGAGCAGGAACCTTTGGAGGTACATTATGAAGGAAAACATCCATTTGAGGTGCTGCAGACTGCAGGAATATCCCCATCTCTTCCGCAAGCCAAAACATGGATCTATTGTCCCCTCCACAGTGCAATGCAGATGTGAGACGTCACCTCCCCACAGCTCATTGCCACTGGCACAGTGCACTGGGGCTGGCAGCAGCTCACCACAGCCTTGCCATGTAAAGGGTGCACATCAGCACCAAGACCCATGACCTGGAGTTGGCATGAATGGAGCTAAAAGCTGCTGGCATGATAAAATACATTAAAATCATTAAAACCCCCCAAACTCCCCAAATTCTGTGAGCTGCAGCAGTGATGGGGTGAGCAAAGCAAACACCCTCGGGTACGCACAGCCTCACCATCCCTGCACCTGGACACATGTCCCCCTGCAGATACTTTCTACCTTTAAGGCACCTAAAGCCCTCAGAGGCCACATTCTCTTTACAGAGCAGCTGAGCACCGTTTCATGCGAGCAGCAGTTCCCTGTGTTTACTTTAGCACTGTAGCAAGGCTGAGTTTTAAGGGCAGGAGTGTTTTTGGTGGCTCCGAGTTGAAATGTGGTTTAAAAGCAGAGAAGGGGGAGAAAAAGAGGGGGAAAAAATGAGGCAAAAAGGGGAAGAAAAAGGTTTGGATGAAACTTAAGAAGCCCTATAAACTCTGCTGAGTCCTGTAGAGCATCCCCTGCAGCCCTGTGCTCCCACTGGAGCAGCGGAGGCTGCCAAGGGAGCAAACAGACCCTGCAATTATTAGGCATGGCCAGACCCTGCAAGCACCTTTGCTCACAAGATCTCCTCCCCACATTGCAAGGGTTGGAGCAGTCGCATCGTTGCTGCCCGTACCTGCATGGACAGGCACCAGTGCCCTCTGCTCAACTGCCCGAGAGAAGAGTGGGATGGAGGAGATGATGAATTCATGAGCATCAGACATGCAACAAGCTGCTATAGAGAGGAAGGAAACAACCCACAGGGCAGACACAGCTTGAGCTACAGCAACAACGGGATGGGCCACATGGACGGTGCCTACAGCCTCTTTGGGGAAGCTGAATGAACCCACCAAGGCTGACACAAGTACAATAACCAGACCGGCACAGGGCACATGTAAAACACCTCCAAGCTCCTTCCCAATGCTGTTTTTACAGTTTCACACTTCTCTGTTCCATCACCCATCAGCAGGGATGAACCACGCACTGCAGAGAAGCACTGGGGCTGCCCTCAGGCTCTCCATCCTCATCTCAACACATGGACCAGCAACAGGGATGGGCACAGAAAGTTTGGTTCCCAAGCTCTGAAGAATGAACCTCCTTATTTCAGAGCTCGTTTGGCTGCTGCAGGTAAATTAAGGGGAACAGAGAGGGAAGCAAAGGGATGTGCAGCCCTGTGCCCCTGCTCCACACCAGCCACTGCTGCAGCTCAGGAGAGGCCATACATGGAATGAGCTGGAGAGAGGAAGACAAAAGGGATGCTCTGTGGAGAGGCTGAATTAATTCAGCTCCACGTAAAGGAAACTTGTTCCCTTTGGCAGAAAGGAAACGAAATGGAGCAAGCAGCGCAAAGGAGCAGCTCAGTGCAGCTCAGATCAGCTGCCTGCAGCACCCCAATGGCAAATCAACTCCTCCTGCCAACACACCACACCAGAGGCACCCGTGTCGCACCCCTAAGACCATGCAGCACCTCCAATCACAATGCCAGCAGACAGGGAACGAAAGGCAAGAGAAACTCTGCTTAAATGATGAGCTGCAGGCAGGCCATGCTTGCCTGAGACTATAGAGAGGAGTGCAAGTCTCCTTTACAGGGGATGCATTTGCTTGAAACAGAAATGAATGGAGCAGAGGCAGGAGAGGAAAAGAAAAATAAAGCTTTATATGACCTGGATTTATGGTTGGGATGGGATCTGGTGACTGCCCGAGGGCTGGAGAGTGGCTGCATGCTCCTGCCCCATTGCAGCCCCATTTGATGCCCTCCTCCAAAAGCCACAGCCCTGGCCATGAAACCTGTTTGGTTGGGAGCACCGAGCTCCTCGTGGCCCAGGGAATGCCATTAAGGCTGGGCCTGCAGCAGCAGCCACCCTACAGGAGAAAGACATCTAGTTTTCTCCATGGCTCCTAAATCCAAACAGTCACCAGCCAGGACCCAGCTCCAGTTGCAAAGGAACACACGCCTGTGTCTATCCCATTGTAAAGGGAAGGCAAAAAGAACAGCTTCCCCCTCTTCCAGGCAGTTTTACCCAGGTCCTATTCCATCCAGAGAGATGAGAGCCCTCAACTATCCTGCAGCTCCTCCACATGGTGCTCTGGCAACCCAGGAGGCAATCGCTTACCCCTGCATCCATCTAATATCTGTTGGATTACTTCCATAGGGAAAAATTCACCCTTAGCATGGACAGGGCATGCAGCATCTTCAGAAGAGATCCCTCCTTATGCTTGCCAACAGCCACCTCGCACCCATGAGCTGGACCCCCAAAGCAGAAAGGCTCCTAGCTCTTGAGCTCCCAAGGAAATCAGTGAGCCTAAATCCTTCTGTGGTTCTTGGCTGAAGGGACTATTATTCTGTCCCAGACTCGGCAGGCACAAGTAGTCCCTCCTCTGTGCTCTGGGAGGGGAGAGCCGCAGCAACATCCATCTGCATGGCTTCAGCTTCCCACTAGGGATGCAGCAGCACTTGGGAGCAGCACTGGAGAACACAGTGATTGTCCTACACTTGCAGGTGGAACAGCAACATATTTCAAGAGCATCAGCAAGTTTTGTTATGAGAAGTGGTCCCTCCCATCTCCTCCCCTTAGCGCTTGTCTCAGCTCTGGGAAACAATGGAGAATCATCCTTAAAACCCAGTATTGCCCAGCTGCATCTCAGGGCATCGTATTGCTCCAGCAAAGACAAGTCAGAACCTTTGTCACCCCCTTGGCGGTGCTGCACTAAGACACATCTCATCTTGATGCCATCTGCGCTGCGATAAAGGCACTTTGTGTAATGCCCATCTCTCAACACATTCCCATGTGGAATTTGATCAAATTGGATTTAACTCAGCAGAGCTTTGAAATTCCCCCCCTGCTCCTCTGCTCCTGACACAACCGCAGATGCTGGCTGTGACATTAAGGGGTGGCTGGCACATGGGCATTGGTGGTGGCGAGCAATGCTCTTGTGTGAAGGATTAAGCTCAGCTTAATCTCCTGGTTAAGAGCAATAGAAAACAAACAGGACCTTGGCTTGGGGTGGGCTCATTGGGTACCACAGTGGCTCTATGGCTCCATCCCACAGGGCTGGTGAGCTTTGTTTCTCCAAGCCCACCCAGGGATTAACACACAGCCTCATGTAGATAAGCATCTTCCCACCTGAGGATCTCAAAACATCATTCACCATACTGTCCCTTCCCAAAGCTCCTTCTATTCCTCCTCCTCTACAGGGACTGGAAAACAGGTTTGCAGGGCCCTCAAGGTGCTTGTCATAAAAGCAGTGGCTTAAAGATTCACCCGGATCCAACTCAAAGAAATAGAAGGTTAAACAAGCAAAGAGCAAGCAAATCTCGAGCCTATCCAAGAGCAACATCGCTTGGCAACTTTGGTTGGAAAAACTAGCAATTCTGCACAGTTTCAAGAGGAGGGAAGTGGATGGGGAGCAAGAGAGAAAAGGCAGCCTGGAAATCCAGCAGCTGCCTTCAGCTCTCTATCCCCCATCAAAAGCAAGGCTGGGAAATAAAGAGAAGCACAACATGTTGTTGATGACTTTTCCATTAAGTACGCACATTTAACCCCCCTCTTTGTATTGCAGCCTTTGCTCGCAGCCTCAGCAGGCCCCACTGCTTTTTCAGCCCCCTTCTCCCCTCCCTCCTTTTTAATAATAATAATAATAAAAAAAGTTATATGACTTTAATTAAATGCACTTATTAAAAGGGTGAAATATTTGGAGAGGCTGTTTTTACGCTGGAGGCACATTTTCCAGCATGCTGCAGAGTGTCTGCATCCGCCCGCCCCAGGCCATTTTTAATGCACAAATAAATCCCCACCTGAAGTGCTGACAGGTTATTATGCAGTGTGGCAGCCAACTAAAGTAAACACAGGGGCAAAGTTTTAACCTCTTGCAGTCGCAGAGCTTGTCCCCCACTGAGGAGGGCTCAGGTGTAAATGACCAGCAGCCAAAGCATCTTCATTGGGGTCCTTCCTGCATCCCCAGCATGGCCCTTGGTGTTTGAGCATCAATCCAACCATCCAGCATACACTGACCTTGTCCACTGTTTTTAGCTGATGCATTAAGCCACAGTAATCAATATATAATAGTAAATAAGTATAAAGTAATAGGAACGGGTTGACTGTCCCATCTAGCCTGCGGCGCTGGAGAGGTGGCAAGCAATAGGTAACATGGGATGAGCAACAGAAATGAACGTTCTCCACTGAGTCCTGCTGTGGTGTTCCCATGTTCAGCAGTCACAATGAAGGGCTTCATCTCACCCAGGCTCTTTCAGAGCAGGGAAAATATTAAACAACCCAGAGCTCAGCGAGCAGCCAGAGCATTGCTGATTCCCAGTGATGCTGGGCAAGCTGCAGGGATGCAGGGACAGCAAAGGGAAACTCCTATCAAACTGTTTTCAGCAGCTCCTCGCTGCCTGGTTGTGCCATGGAGAAGATGGGTAATTCCCATGGATGCCTCCCAGCACCAGCTCTGAGCTCACTCCAGCAGCCCAAGCACACTTGGCTGTGGGTAGACCTGACCTCCCGCATGGAGGGGCTATCTCCAAGTTGACCACATCTGATTTGCATCTGTGTTTCAATAGCCAACCCCAGGGTTTGCATATGCCTTTATCAGCAGTGAAACAGAGACAGGACAGCTAATCTACAAATAGCCTACAAATACAGGGAGGGAAGGAGCCAAACTGATGATCTGCAGGGCACAGGGACACACGTGGCAGCTCCCTCATTCCTGTGCTGGAAAGCATCCCTGCCAGCCTGGGAAACAGGGGAGCTTCACCAGGGCTTCCACATTTGGAAACAGCAGCTTTTAATTCCATGCATCCACATTCAGATGCCAAATGTGCTCAACTCCCAAACCTCCTACCGCAATTAACAGCGACTAATAGCTCCATGTGCTCAGAGCCTGCGAAAGCCAAACCGTACGGGTGTCCTCACAGCAAAGCTGCCAAAGAGGCAGCAACCATCTATTCCAGTCTGCAGTTGAGGCATTAAGCTCTTCTTTCCTGGGGCTGAAAGGATGTCGGAGCATCCTTTACTAGAGGAAACAGAAGATGCTGGCACAAGGAGCAGCATCCCAATCTCTGCATGCTGTTATACGAGGAATTCTCTGCCAAAGTAAGTTATCTACATGGAGCTGGAGGAGGCAGATCCCCCACAAGGCTGGCTCTCACCATGGCCATGCACAGCGCAAGAGCACAACTCATCCTCCTTGGATGTGATGAAGGACCTCAGCCCCTTCCAGCCTGGCATGGGTGACCTGGCCAGCACATGGGGAAGACGGGCTCAAACAGAAACATCTCTCTTGTCTTAAAAAATTAAGGCCTCGGCTTCGCTTCCACATCTGACAAGACGCCGCATGCTCTGCTAATCCTTGGGGAGATTAACTTTTTATTTAGAATTCCTTCCTCTAAATGTGGCAATTACGAAGGGTGTTTTTTTCCTTCTTTAAGCTTTTGGCAAGGAGAACACTTTCTCCAAGTTGGCTGCAAAGGGTAAGTTAAAAGTGGATCACAAGTCTTATTTCCCTCTCTGATCCAAACCACAGGAGCCCCTTGCACACAGGGATGCCCCATGTCTCATAGCCCCAGTCTGTCACCATGCATGTGAAAACCCAAAGTACAGTCTCGTTTTATAAGAGGAAGGGAGAAGCTGTCCCAATCCCAGGAGACACTTGGTACAGTACAGCTATGGACAGAAGTGCTGCCAGCAGATCCTCATCAAAGGCACTTTAATTGCTGGGCTCTGGAACTAGCAAAGTGCCATGTTTTACCCTGAAATGGCTGCAGGTCCCTGGTGGAGGAAGCCAGGCCTGGAGCATCCACAGAGAGATGAAAGGTGTTATCTGCTCCAGGGAATCCCAAAAACCTCAGGCATTCGGTTACCTCTGCCAACACCAGAAGGGACTTGTCCTACCATGCCCATCCCCTCTCCTACCCGTTCCCGCAGGCTCGGATGCTGGGAGGCCTCTGCTGACTGATGCTAATTCCTGATCCTTGGCTTGGCCATCCTGGGACCTGCCACTGGGGTTACATGGCCATGAGCTTCACCTGGAAGGAAGAAACGGTGACCTCCTTGCCACCAGGGATGCAGGGATGAGCTGGGAAATGCACCTTTTATAACCCATACATATACATGAATCATATATGTATAGGTCATATATATCATAGAACTATAGAATTATTAGAGTTGGAAGGGACCTTAAAGCTCCTCCAGCTCCACCCCTGCCACGGGCAGGGACACCTTCCATAGAGCAGCTTGCTCCAAGCCCTGTGTCCAACCTGGCCCTGAACACTTCCAGGGATGAGGCAGCCACAGCTCCTCTGGGCACCCTGTGCCAGCGCCTCAGCCCAAGCCCCGCTAATTGCTGATGCTAAGGATACCTCTGGATGCAGGGAGTTTGGACCCATGCGGTCCAACTCAGCCACCCCATCATTTCCACACACCAAAAACTCACCCAAACTAGGACATGTACGGATCTGAACCTCAAGAGATGATGACAGGGTGTTTTTACACGTAAGCACTGAGCCTTCTCCCATGCAGACGCTATCTCCTGTGCCCTGGGCAGATGTTTCCACTCAGCAGACAGAACGTGACTCCAGCAGCAGCAGAGGAGTTTATATGAAACTCGAGGCAGGATGCCCCAAAGAGAGCAGAGGCAACCCTGTATGCTGAGGGAAAAAAGCAAAGTATCAAGTGCCTGCGGCTGTCAGAAAGCATTTCTGCAGCTTTGGCAAGACAGACACAACTAATTTAGCACAGCCTCGCTGAGGTGTATTAAGCTGTCAGTCTGGATGATATGAATTTTATCACTCGGAGCAGATCAAAGCTCTGCAGCACTATTGGTGGTGCGATGGACATACAGGGATAAAGCAGAGGATGGATGTGCACAGCGCAAGGAGCAGGAAGAGGCTGTGTGATGTGCAACAGCCCAAGTGTGCTCCCATGACATCGCCTGCCCATGAGATGCCAGATCTCTACTATGCAATGTTACATGGGGGGCTAGAGCTGAGCAGCCGCTGCCTGTAACCCAATGCCATCAGCTGGACTTAGAGCTGGCCACAATGAATTAAATGCCAGCAGAAAGGGAGAACAAGCCATCACCATCCTACAGTGAAGGATTAGGGATGTGGAGACCTCCCTGCACCTTCCATCACAGCACTGGCAACATGAGCCTCACCAACCCATCCCTTGGGGACATCTTGGTTCAGAGCATCCCAAGCCATCACTCTACATGGAAGCAGGAATGGTGCATGCCATCGACAGGGGCCATCAGCAGCATTCCCCACATAAGCATCCATTGAGAGGGGAGAGATCTCTCTGGAGGGCTCTTGTAGCATTCCCACCAGGCCCATGAGCTCAGCCACAGTCAATCACAGTCTCCACCCCATCTATTTGCAGGACAGGCAGCTCAGTCTCTTGCTGTAGATCCCACTAAGCTGTCACAGGGCCAGTCACTTCCCCCTCTCACCACAATGTCAATGATGTCCCTTTGTGCTGTCCACCCTCATCACTGCCAGCAAAGGAGGGGGAACAGCAGCCAGGGAGGCAAAGGGAAAACTCGGGATTTGCTCACAGCTGCAAGGAAAGTCTCCCATTGCTGCAGGGATTTACTCTGCGTTTCACTGGGATGGATTAGCCTTTGAGTACTCCATTAATTTTTACTGAGGTTCACTGGGCAGTTTTTACTAGGGTTTGCTCAGGAGGGAGGAAGGGGGCTGGGGCCATCCAGATGCTCTACGGTGCCTATCCAGCTGGAAAACTGTACCAGCACCAAGAGACCAGGAAACAGAGCATCTCCTGCAGGAGTCTGCCCATATCTGGGGCCCTGGCAGTGCCGTGGCCACCTAAATTAACCCTGGGAAAGGAGGAGCCAGCAGCAGGACAGCCATCTCCAGACACTGCTTCATCTCTCTGGTGCACAAACACCTATTCCTGGGACACAGGCAGTGGTTGCTCAGTGGTGCTGAGCAGTCCCAGCAGCTTCCACTTTGCCATGGACTAGAGGAAAAGGTGTCTGTGACATGAAACAAGAGGTCAAAGACTTCCCGAGGCTCAGCAATGGGCAGAGAACAGCAGTACGCGCATCACACAGCACATGTTTCTCAGTGCTGCTGTGAGCAATGCTACTTTAACTTATTCCTTTTCATCGTGCAGAAGTCGAGCCCAGCCTTCAGCAGCTCCAGCAGCCACCAGGGACCCCAGGCTGCTTCCCAATTATCCAGTGCAGCTCCCCCCGTGCTGGTTACAGAACACCATCCGAGTCCCTTACATAAACCTAATTAGCAGGGCTCTGCTTTCAGCATGGCAAATGGCTCCGTTAATCTGGGATTTGTTCTCCTAGAAACTAATTCAATCATCCAGTGCCAGCCAGGTTGCTCACGTGGCTGAGGGCGACAGCAAACCCAAGAGCTCTCTGTCCCCTGGAATGCACCAGCCCCGCTCGCTGCTCTCTCATACCACAGCAGAACACACTCCTGGGGACTTTAATCCTTTAAACCAGCCCCAGACAGAATCTACTGCCTAAAAACGCCACTGAAAGTCTTGAGAGATTTGGGGAGAAAGGTCTGGATTTGTCTGGAGCGGCCCAACAGCCGCGACTGCTCCTGCTTGGGATGGCCAGGAGGTTATGGACACCTCTGATGGGACACATCACCGCATCCCGACACATGCAGCATCTCTGCTCCTTGCCTGCCTGGTGCAAGCTGGTGCATTGAACAGCCTGAGCAAGGCAGGGGTTCCGCCTCTGGCACCAGGACACTGCTCAGAAGCATCCTTCAAAAGGGCTTCCAACCAACTGTGAAGCTTGTGGTGTAGGAAAGGGAAGTTAATGCACTCCCAGCTTCAGGCAAAGCAGCTCCTATTTACACTTATCTTAATGAGTTATCTCCATGATAACTCAACATCAACATCAGCTTCCCCAGGCACTAGGGGATACCACCAGCCCCAGCACACAGCAATTCTATCGCTCCTGGAGCTCAGCATTCCCTGAAACTCATGAGATGGGTTAAAGATAGATCCTGAGATGTGAACGTACAGAGAAATTGGTTTCCATTCCTTTCAATTTGCCTTCTGACTTTGGAAACTCCAGGGTTGTGTTTTCAAAGTCAAAGAGCTATAAAGTTACTTAAGACATAAAACCTTACATTGCAATTACCCAGCACCAGGATCTCGGATTTTAAGACAAAAAGAACCCAAACACTCCCAAACCTTTACTAAGCATGTAATTCCAGAAGTGGCCATCACTGCAGTGCTTGGCTCAGGGAGGTGCAGGGTACACAAATTACCCATGTTACCAAAACCTCTGCGAAAGCCAGAATGAGAGGAGGAAGCACCACATGAAGCCAACACCAAACTAATGTAATATGACTTCCCATAAGCACCAGTGGATCTGGTACCTACAACAGGTACGGTCCCCATCACTGCCAAGTGTGCCAGCACAGAGACCTCATCCAATGTGCAAAGGGAATTAATGCCTGTATCGTCTGAGATGCAGGCCTGCCCAAGGCACTTCAGGCAGGAGAGCTCAGTTTCAGGCTGGCCCTTACTCACACGTCCCCAAGCACAGGGACAGTGATGCCTCCCTCACCCCTCAATCACTGGGGCAGCCTTGGGGTCTGGCTGCATCCTTCATCCCCAAGGCACATACTCCTGCTGACTCTTGGAGGTTAAAAGCCCTTCTTTCTCCTTCTTCCCCTCAGCAACTTATGTGCTCGGAGTCTTTGGCAGCCTGGTCACGGAGCAGCTTCCAGGGTGCTGGCCAAACACCCACCACATTAAATTCTCCTCTCATCTCTGTAGTGTCTACTGAGCCTTCCTGAAGGAGAGGCTTTGAGCCAGCTTGAAAGGTAACACAAGCTTCAGGAAAGAAAGACAAAAGGGAGCCCATACAGTCAGCAGCTGCTGGAGCCGTATGCAGGTACCAAACAGCTCAGGAGGGCTGTGCCAAACAGCAGAACCCTTGGTGGAGCTCCTGCCTGCAGTGATGGGATACCAGGGGACCCACTGGTCCAGATGGCTCCTGGATGCATCCACCAGACTTTCATCCACCAGCACCCATGCAGTTATTTCTCCTGCTTGCTCAGGGCATCCATCTTATCAGAAGCAGTGCTGCAAGAGCAAAGCCCCACTACCCAGGCTCCGAAACACAATACACATAATTATGTGCTTATCTTACAGGGGAGGATAAGGTCTGGTTAACCTCTGAATTCCTTGCAGCGGCTTTAGGCTGCACAGGGTCTATGCATCACTCCATCTACTGCATGGCTCCTTTATAAAGCAGAGAGAAATCCTGCTCAGAGGCACTGAGAAAAGCCCCATAGGCATAGCTCTGGTACCACAGGACAGACCTTAATAACACAGCATAGAAATAGGTTTTAACTGAAAGAAACTAAGAGCTGGGGAGAGATGGGGGGGTCTCGCTAAGGACAGAGGAATACAGAGCCCACGCAGCACTGCCTGCAGCATCAGCAGCACAGCAGGATAGCTCCAGCAAACCCTTCCACAGCAGATCCAGGTCTCATCCCAAGGGCTGGGGCCGGATCAGACACCAGCATTGGAACAAAGTCCCGGCACAGCCAGCCTGGCTCCTTGCATTGAGCCATACAGAGCCCAGCCTGAGCGCGGAGCGGGGCCAGCCGGGGGGCCCGGCTACGTGATGGGTTTCGCAGGGCACCGGCTCAGTGTTTTACTGTTTACGCTCCCTTCTCTAGCCAAGTGCAAACGTTTCTTCCCCCTCGACTGTGGAAAGGTGAAGCAAGGACATGTGCAGCCAGGCGGCATCCAGGCTGGGAGAGCTCTGGCAGTGCAGCGCTTCTGATTTATAACCGCGCTCGTGGTAACCTTGGAGAAAGGCAGGAATCGGACTCCTCGTCCCTAAAATTAAAGAGGATCCAGGAAGCATCATTTGGGAGTTTTCTTCTTTCCGAGCTTTCCACTGGAGGACTTGGTTTCTGGCTTAAGAAAGTTGGCTTTCCCAGACAGCCTTAAGTATTAAATCCAACACTGACATATGGCTCATCATCCCAGAGGATCCCAAAGTGAGGCAAACTCCACCTCCCAGGCAGACCCTGTTCGCAGCTCCTGGGATTTAAAACCTGACTTGCCTCTTTGCTTAGAAGCAGTAGCCCCATCACCATGTCACAAAAGGAAGGACCCTTCCCATGTCTCCAACACATGTTCCCTGTGGAATGGGAGCCCAGCCCATGTTCCAGCTGTGGGATCTCTTTGTGTGGGAATCATCAACCTTCACTGCACAGCAGACATACAATGGGAGAGACCAGCCTTGGAAGGAAGCACACATTCAGTAGGCAGGGAATCTTCCAGCTCGCCTGTTCCAGCCCCAGCACGCAGCTCTAGGACATGCAGCACAATCAGGGACACCCTGATCATGATGGACATTTGGTCTCTGCTTCCCGCATCCAGAGCCAACTGCTGTCTCCAATCCCAGCCCACCATGGGCAGGGGGAAGGTGGGGACACCAGTGCTGGGCCACTCTACTGTCCTAGACTTGAGCGAGCATCTACCAACAGCCTTGAGCTTCCCAAAAAGATACAAATGAAATTCAAACAGCAGCTTAGAACAAGCGAGGGAAAAATATACAATGGGAAATATGAAGTGAGAAATACAAAACGAGAAGAAATTGGACCTCTTCTTGTTTCTAGACCTTTCCTTTGACCAAAGTTTCTGCAGCAACATAAATACCAATGTACTGAACTCATCAGGCCACACTAGAAGCGCATCCAAAGGGCAGAGGTTGTTCCATACACATCCCATTCAAGCCCCAGCTGCAGGCGCCCCATGGGAAGCACTCTGCCACCACAGCCACATGTCACACACAGGTATCACCCCATGGCCCAGGGACTTGCCCTGTCTGGGCATGAGCTGCCCATGTCCTTGGTGTGCAGCGAGCAAACACTGGGTTATCTCCCCTTGGCAAACAATGGGGCCGTTAAGTGACGGGGCTCAAACAATGTTTAATTACCCCGATCGTGGGAAGGGGGCAGCAAGGGGGAGGCAGAAACCGGAGGGGGAATTCCACAGCCGGAGATTAAACGGAGCTGCAAAGCGTGCTGACAGGTTAACAGACAGGTAATATCCCAGCAGTGTTTGCTCAGCCAGGCAAGCTTGCCGGCAGCGGGGAGCAAGGGTGCACGTTGTATCCCAAGCACCAAACCCAGGACTGCTGCTCTGCATGAGGCCAAGACTCATCTCCTGGGAGGTAGGAGCTGACCCAGGCTGGAGCAGGGTCTGCTTCCACATCAATGGACGGATCCAGAACCTTTCAGAGCTGGATCCGTATCCCAGTGGGACCAATCCAAAAGACCTTCCTTGGATGGCCCTGCTCTTTGAGGTGTTTGTTGGCACCGAAAACCTCTCCAGCCACTCCTCCATCCCAGCTCCCAGGGAAGAGCAGAGCACAGGTAGGACACAGCACTAACCACAGTGGAGCCTCCCTGCTCAACATGAGCCTACACTGAGCCCTCTGCCAGCCCTCCCTGTGTCCCTGAGCAGTTTGAAAGCCCTAGCACAGTAGGCAAGGTCCATGGGCTGCTGAACACCATCCAAGCTGCCTTCGGCAGCAGGAGCTAATAAGTGATTAATAGAGGTTACAAGGCTGCATCAGACAGGAATGTGTTATGAAGGGCGAGCATATCAGTGAAAGGTGTTAAAGAGCCAGACAGGTTGTTTATAACTCTCCATGAACAACCGATTAACCATTAATCCTCTGTTAGTTCTGCTTCTTAGGAGCAAGGATTCCCTGTGGCAGGGGAGCCACCATGGCTGGAGCACAGCAGAAGCCCTTCATAGAATGAGTTGGGTTGGAAAGGACCTTAAGATCATCCAGCTCCAACCTCCTACCATGGGCAGGGTCTCCTCACACAAGACCATGTTACTCAAGTGGTGCCCCTGCCTGTGGCAGGGGTTGAAACTGAATGAGCTTTAGGGTCCCTTCCAACCCAAACCAGCCTGTGGTTCTATGGCTCCCAGCATCACTGCTCCATGAACAGCATTTGAGGTCAGTCAGCTCCTTCCCATCAGCCCTGGCTTTGGGATAGCACAGAGACCTACACAGCCTCTCTCCACCAGCATCCTAACAAGGATGCTCTTGGTATACCTCAACGCATGCCATGAGGAATAAGGAGACGCTTGATGGGTCCATTACCAAAGCAGCTCCAGGGAACCAGCACACAGCTGAGCTCCCTTCTGTAAACAAGCACAGGGCAGGAGTGAAGCTGGGGAGCACAGCGAGAGCTCCATAGAGAGGGTGGGAAGCCTGTCTTGCAAACACTCACACCTCCCACAAGCAGCCAAAGCCTCTTGGAACACGTTTCAGAAGCTGGAGGACGCAGGTTTTATGAGCATCCGGCAAAGTCCTGGCCAAGCAGGGGAGGTCAGCACAGAGCTCGCTCCACCAAGTGCTGGAAGGGATGCCAGAAAACATCAAAGCAGAACGCAGCTCCTCAACAGACAACTCAACTGAGTGCTGGACCAGGAGATGCACCAGCAGGAACATGGGAAGCTTCTGCTCGGTATTGGCAGCACCGGCCTCTCGCCCTCCTGTCTGCAGGCTCCTCTGCCCCTCTGGGGGTTTAACTGAATAAAGTGGAGCTCTGTGCCAGATATCCAGCTCCATTCCTGCCAGCAACAGCTGGTTCTTCTCACCCGGTCCCAAAAAGACTACAAAAGAAGATGCCAAACCCTCCCACCACAGAAACAAGTTGGACCATTTCCATCCTCCCAAGGCAAAGCAATTCCCAGGACCAAAAGGAAGCGCTGCCCATGCCCAGGGTGCCTGGCTCCATGGCTGGCTATTCCCATATCCCAGCTGGAAAAATATCCCATGCTAAAAACTGATGTCAGGTTTACTTTATGATAAAGTTGCACTCACAGCTCCGATGCTTCGATTCAATGGGGCGGCCAAACACAAACCAGCTGTAAAAAAAGAGCATGCACCAATCCTGCGAGTACAAAGTCGTATTTGCACATGGAAAAGTGCAAGGGAATGCAGAAGCAGCACCCACAGAAAGCAAGCCTTGAGTGAGAACTGAGCCAGAGTGCAATGGCCACAACACACAGAGGAGGATGCTGCTACCTTAAGCTCCCCCATACCTAATGAGCACCAGAGCTGCTCCAGGATGAGCTGTATCACTCACAAGCAGAACCTGCTCCCCACTCAGTCATATACATCCCTGAACTTTGTATTCAAGGATTTGCTCACCGCCCCATCCCACAACATCTCCTCCGGCTCCTGCCCAGCCTTTCCACCCCATCCCAGCTCAGTCATGGGGCAAACACCAGCAAAGGAAAAAAAAAGGACATTAATGGAAAGTTCACTAGGAAAAAGCTGTGCTCCAAAAATGTCTTAAAGGGTTTGTGGTCATTGCAGTGCCTTAACTGCTGCGGCTGAAGAGCTCGGATGTACTGAGCCATCATAGACCCACACTCAATACTCTGCTCCAGCCACAAGTGTTACACATGGGCTCTTGAGGAACTTCAGTGACTCTCAAGTCCTGGTCTTCTTAACCAGGAGGCTTTAGCAAATCCCAGCTCTAATCCTTCTGCTCTGCATTAGCTGCCCTTCCCGTCTGTAAAATGGGGATAATATCTTCCTGCCCCAGAGGAATAGCGCTAACGCTGCCTTGGAGCTGCTCAGACACTGCTGTGATAACAGGCTTGTAACAAACAGAGCTCCATAAGGAACTGCTCCCCACACACAGCTTCAGTAATGCCTTTCCTTTGAGCATCTCCTGCCCCAGCAGCTACGGGATTCATGGAAGGGGAAAGCTGCATCCAGAGATGCCTGCCTGCCTTTGCTCAAACCAGGGGCAGCCAGACAGGGTCACTGCTCTGCCTCCCCATCCTCAATACAGCCCAGGGCAAGGAACAAATCCATCACACCAAGACCAAAGGTGGGGTGTCCACTGGCTCTGTGCTCTGCCACAGTTCCCTCCATGACTTCAGATAAGTTGCTTCATCTTTCAGAGCTTCAGTTTCCCCTCTTGAAAATGAAAGTGAAGCAAACACCGCTTCACCTGGAGGATAACCAGCCTCAGTCTGCCATGGCTTTACAAATGCCTGGAGCCCATGGCAGGGGGACCGTGAGAACAGCACAGGATACTGTGGCTGCTTACACGATGAAGAAATCCAGGCTGAGTCACAGAGTCAAGGCTGCGTGTTCCCAAAGGCAAGCAGTGCACACCAGGCACTCAGCAAGCTGGTTTCCAAAGAAGGGATTTCGGTGCTTGTCCCTGAACAACAGCCCATGGTTAACAGGGACCCTGCACCTCCAGCTTCCCATCAGCACAGCTCCGGCCCTGGCAGGGCTGTGGGCAGCTGGAAGGAGACGTTGGACCATCACTTAGAGGGGAGGTGGGATGCTTGGGGCTGCTCATCACATCCATGTGCATCACAGCTTCAAAGGAGCATTAAACTCAAAAAAGCACATAGCTGAGGCCCTTAGTGACATGGTTTAGCAGTGGACTTGGCAGTCCTTGGGTAACGGTTGGACTTGATGACCTTAAAGGTCTTTTCCAGTTTAGTTGATTCTAGGATTCTGTGCTTTCCAACACATACTCAAAAGGAGCTTTTTATCACACAGGTGCCTCCTACAAAAAGAGGACAGAAAAGCTTGACTTGTCCTTGCAAAGAGCATTGCCCACAGGGAACACATGGCTTTCCTTGCCCTTTAAATCACTCCTCTCCCTCCCTCCTGCCTGCACCCACTCATTCAGCAATATTTATTATCGCCACCGATTTCCTAATCTCCAGCACATGATGCAAGAACAGAACTCAGGACAATGTTACACATTAAAACACAGCCACAAGAGAGGGATGTGGGAAAGCTCTTCTCTGCACAATGAGGTAACTGGGGAAAGCAGCTCATGTCCTTGGGCAGCAGCAGCAGTAGGCACAGCCCCAGGCTGGCTCCATAAGGAAGGATGGCAGAGGTACAGGAACCCAAGTTTCTTTTCCCTCCTTCCCCGGGACAGTCCCAAATGAATCCCTGTCCCATGACAGCACAAGCAGCCATCCAGGACTCCCCACCGAGGAGAGCTGGAGGTCCCCATCCTTCCACAGAAAGGAGTTTTACTGGTGACAAAAGTTAAGAGGATGCTGCTCAGACAGAGATGTCAATGCGCACGAACAGAAGCAAACCCCATCTCAGACCCCATCCCCACACTGGGACAGTTGCACCTTTTAGTCTTTTATAGCACTCACTAAGTTCAGTCCCAATTGCAAACTGCCCTTTCCTGCAGGGAAAAGTGAATCCCCCAGAGCTGCTCCAGCCAAAACTCCTTCCCAAGAGCAAAGGAACTGCAGAAGAGCAGGTCCATAACAGACCCTTAGAGCCCAAGCACCAGGATTCGGTGCCTGAAAGACACTACCACAAACCCTGGATGAAGTCAAAAACAAAGAAGGAAGAAGAGGGAGAGGGGGAGTGGACCAGACAAGGAGGGCAAGGGATGAAAAACGAGGGTAGGATCTGCTCAGAGCCTGTTCCTGAAGCTTCCCGCTTGTGTGCCAGGCGCTCCCGAATACTAATCAGAGCTGAAAAAACCCCAGACAATTAGGAAGGAAAGTCTCTTGGCAGGGTTTCTCCTGGAGACGTCGGGCTGGTTTTGTTTATGAGCGAGAGGAAGTGGTAACCGCTCCTGTTTGTTCTTGGGAAGAAAAGAGAGAGCTGCAGTGATTTAATTTCGCTGCCGAAAACCCTGGAGATTTCGCCTGCTCTGGATTCACCCTCAGCCTTTTGTTAGCAGGAAATATTGGAGTCGCTTTTTCTCCCTCCCCTTCTGCCTGGGGAGGGAAAGGGGCAGCGGATACAAAGCAGGCATTTTGGTCCGCAGAAAACATCAATGAAAAGAGCATTCCAGAGGCCAAGACGCAGCGCGGTTCCCGGCGCACAGGAGATGGCCTTGCAGAGCAGCCACCAGATGTACCCCTGAGAAGGGCGCATGTATAAGCTCAGAACCTCCCTTGCAATGTAAAACCAACACATGGCGACCTCAGATAAAGTTGTTTAACAAGTATCTGGCCTCACTGATACACACAAGGCTGGGAGTCAGGCCTGGTGCAGCGCGAGGCTGTGCAGAGCAGTGGCCATGGATCACAGAATCAGACTGCCTAAGGGCTCATGGCAACCTCCCCTCAGGCAAGTTAAAGCCATTGCCCTTGTTCTGTCCCTACAGGCCCTTGTCCAAAGCTCCTCTCCAGGTTTCCTGGAGCCCCTTTAGGCACTGGAGCCTCTCTGAGGTCTCCCCTTAGAGAGCCATCTCTTCTCTAGGCTGAACCAGACCAGTTCTCTCAGCCTGGCTCCAGAGCAGAGCTGCTCCAGCATCCCTGCAGCCTCCTCTGGACTCAAGCAGCTCCACATCCCTCTTGTGCTGTTGCCCCAGAGCTGAACACAGGGCTGCAGGATGCTCATTAACGGGAAGGCTCAACTTGAACTCATCCAATACAAAGTAAGTCCCTGCATAAGCATTTCATTTGGTTTTAACACAAGTCATGTCAGGAGGGCTCGAATGAGCACCTTGGCAAAATAAACCAGGTTCACTGTGGTTTATAGCAGCAAGCGGAAGGCACGAGACCACATGGAAGGAGTATGGAGCAATTGGAAGGATGGGTCCTGGCGTGAGGAAAAGCAGCTCCCAGGTCAGACCCACAGTTCAGCCTCACAGCACCCAGAGGCAGGGGCGTGCTGGAGTCCTCAGCAGCGTGAGAACAGAGCTGGTGAGCCTGTCCCCATGGCATCAGCTTCAGAGCATCTCTGCTGGGCAAAGGGACCAGCCAGCTCGGGAAAGCCCAAGGGCCTCCTCCAGTGAAGCAGGACAGAGCCACAGGTCAACCATGACACTCGTGGCAAAGAGCTTCCCAGAGGCTCCAGGCTTTTAGGTGCAGAACCCAAATGTATTCCCCATGGAAATCCGGCTCTGTGAGGGTAGCACTGGTGGAATTTGCGATGAGGAGGCAGTCTGGGCAGTGAAACCCTTCAATGTGAACGGCGCTCACCAAGAAGGCTATAACTGCCCTGGAAGTGCTTTTCAAGGCAGCCAAACACTGGTTTATCCAGCAATTAATTCACCCACTTCCAGATAGAGCGATGTGGAAGTGGAGCCAGACAGCGCTCTCAATGCCACTTATCCCAGGGGAGTGGGAGAAGGGAGGGAATGATGAGGAGAAAGGGAAAGGCAGAGCAGGAGTTCAACACCTTTTCTTCGGGGAAAGGAGCATGCTGAGCCATCACTGTGTCAGCCCCACAGCTCCAGGAATGCAGTGTAAGCAGCCTGCTCGGCACACACCAGGGACAGCAGATGCCTCTGCATCACACCCCACAGCAATCACCATCCTGCTCTCCCAGAGCCCTCCCACCCCAATTCCCAAGGCCATGTCCCACATACGGCCCAGAGTCACCACATGAGCAGCCCTCAGGACCAGCCCTGCCCTTCCCACGCACAGCTCCAGGTTACACTCACTGATCAGCTCTAACTAAAGCCTAGAAGCTCTCTTAAGTGCATGGGTATCATGTTTGTAGCCCCCAGTCTCCTCCCTCCCCATCCCTCACTGCCTCAACACCCTGGTCGAGGCTAGTGTATCTGCACGAGCATCCCTTGCATTTAGGAACTGCTGGTGGCCCCAAAGGTTGAAGAGATCAGGCACAGACACACAGCTCTTGAGTGGCCAATTTGGGCACCCACCATCCCGAAGGATGACTGCTAAGGGATTAAATCCAGGTCTCAAAGCACCAGCAAGAGCCCTGAGCCACCTCCAGTGATGAACACTTAAAGTTAGGGCCATCCAGTTCAGGCCATGCTGTGCCGGGAAAGGCCGATCCTTGAGGTCCTTTCCAACCTGGAATTCCATGACACCCGCTAACACCGGCAGAGCTGGAGGGGGATGAGGACGGATGGGGACCGGGGACGGACACGGAGCTCCGCTGCCATCCAGCGGCCGTGGCTCGGGCAGCCCCGCTCCCGGCTTCCCGGAGCCTTTCCCCATAGCAATTCCATCTCTCCCCGTCACCCCGCTTCAGCTGCCGGGGATGCGCGGCTCTGCCATGGTACCTTCTGCTTCCCAGGGAGCTGAGCGCTGCATGGCTTTCCCCACATCATCTTCCCACCTTTTTCAGCCCAAAGAACAGAGGTGACCAAGGACAGCGCGGGGCAGCACAGGGGCTGTGCGGGCGCTGAGCACTCCCCTGCCCTTTCCCAGGGTTGGTGCCATTCGCCGGCAGCAGCGGGAATAGCATTTGGGTCACTTTTTGGGAAGCAACCACGTGGTATCCGAAGCAAAGCTCCCAGGCAGTGCTCAAGGCCGTGGGAAGGAGATATGAAGAGGAAAGGAACATAGGGAGGATGTGTCCCACCTGACAAAGCACAGGGAGTACCAGGAACAGGCACACGCCGCTCACGCTTCCTCCCAGCATCACTCTGCGGGCAGGGATTTGGCTTTGAACTGCATTGGGTAACAAAAGCCATCTGTTCTGCCACCCCCTCGGGCTGACCCCGTGGGTGCGAGCAGAGTGTGCTGCCTGCAGGCACCTTCCCTTCTACTGCCACAACGCCTGCAATGGACTTTCACCAAATCAGAGTGGTTTATGTTGAAGGGACCCTAAAGCTCATCCAGTTCCAATCGCCTGCCATGGGCAGGGACACCTTCCATAGAGCACCTTGCTCCAAGCCTGGCCTTGAGCACTGCCACGGGATGGGGCAGCCACAGGGAAGAACTTCCTAATGTCTCATCTCCATCTCCCCTATGGCAGGTTAAAGCCATTCCCCTTCCCTGTCCCTACAGGTCCTAGTCCAAAACCCCTCTCCATGCTTCCTGCAGCCCCTTCAAGCACTGGAGCTGCTCGGAGGTCTCCCCATCAGGAGCCTTCTCTTCTCCAGCCTGAACCATCCCAGCTCTCCCAGCCTGGCAGAGATTAAGCCTATGCCCACTGAGAACTCTCGAAGATCCCTCCGCAGCAACCACCATATCCCCTTCTCCCCTTCCCTGCCACCCCGAGGGTCCCTCCCCGCCCTGCAGCCGCAGGGGTTCACACCGTGGAGGCGGAAGAAGGATTTGGGACCGTTTTCCCGTTGGGACACACGGGATGTGGCTCTTCCCAGGCCCTGCATCGCGCTGAGCCCAAGGTCCGCGCCCCGCGGGGCCGCCACTGCCTGCCCACGCCTGCCCCCTGCTGGCCCCGCCTGGTGCTGCCGGTGCTGCCCGCTCCCTGCCCGCCGCTGCCGGTAGGTGTCAGCGTGAGTCCAGGAGCGCTCCCAATGGATGCTCCCGGTGGGATCGCGGTGTAAACCCTCCTCCAACACAGGAAGAGCCTCACTTTTTGCACATACAGAGGACGAGCGAGCAAAGCCCCAGCAAGGGCATCTGTTGGTGGGGAGCTCCCAGAAGAAGCTGAAGATGCAGAAAATAAACCCAAATTGCCACTAACAGCCTTAGCACCAAAAGTCACCCAAGCACTGGATCCCTGCGGTCGCCTCGAGGGAAGCCACACGTTGCTCCCAGCAATCCAAACAAGCAGCAGGTTCCCTGCTTGCTTTGACAGGCTTTACAGTGCAGAAAGCAAGCGGGGCTCCCCCTTAGTGGGGAAAGAAAGGGAAAACCGCTTGGGGCTGCCTTGCTTTATCACCTTTATCCATTATGGAGCAGTGTAACTGCAGGGAGAACACTTAGTAGGGGTTTCAAGCTGAAATGGTACTAAAAGGTGAGTGCTTTGATTAAAAGAGGAGGGGAAAATCAGTTCAGCTCAGAAATGAACTGTGTCCTCTCCTATTCCCCCAGGGCAGCAGGTCACTGGATTCACCCCCTCAAGTCCAATCCCACAGGAAGGCCCTTTGTAACTAAAGAAGGAAGCGAAGGACATGTTCTTGACTCACCTAAAACCAGCAGGATTTGTCCTACACACGCGTGGATTCCTTCCTCCTCCAGAGTAACCCAGGAAGAGAGAACTGAGGTGCTGGGCTGCAAGCGCTGCTTTCCCACCTCTGTCAATTGGAGGGTTCATGTAACGAAGCCAGTTTCACCAGGTAAGTAAAAGGCCCCCAGCAGGAACGTGCCAAGAGAAGTAATCCACCAGGTTCTGAGCAGCAGATGCATCCTGGCCATGGCATTCCCAGCTCCAGACAGAAGGGTGCATCCAAATCCCACAGTCCACGAGGGCCTCAGAGATCCCAGCAGAGAGAAACCATCCAGAGACAAATCCCTTGTGGCTCAATACCATATGCTTAGTGGAGGGGAGAAGTCCCAAGTCTGCACATGGACAGACTCTTGTCCTCTTGCTTCTAGTGACGAGGACAGTCCAACAGCTATTGTGGCTGATGATATCTGCCCCTTTAGGTAAGGATCCACTACCAAATCCTGTAGAGAAGTGTGAGGACGAGGGAAGAGCAGCATCTCTTGTTCTCCAGGTCTGCTGCAGCTTCAGGAACACCTGAGGGCATCAGAGCACATCCCATGCAGTGGTCCCCAAACCAGCATTGTGCCACAATGAAGGACTATAGAGGATTGTTCTTGCTACTGAGGAGCAGAGGTTCTGGCCATGACACATCCCTGGGGAGCAGGCAGCACCAACCAATTCCTTGCTTAGCTGTTACAGTCCCAGTTGCCAGGTCAGTGCTGGTCACACTGCTCTGACACATAGCATTACAGTTTAAATCCATCCATGGGAACAAGACAATGATTTCTTCTCAGGGCAGCACATCTTCTCCACACAGCAACAGTGGCAGATACAGCAAACAGCCACAAAGCTCACAAAAAGGTGATTATTTCCTCCGACAGCAGCAAAGGCACACGGCATGGTCACCTCCTATAGCCACATCCAGGGCAAGGAGCTGGACTCCCCTCCAGCAACAGCTTCCTGATGAAATCAGTGCCTGTAGCATTGCTCAGCTGGGCTGAGCCCTTCCCAAAGGTCTGCTGAGAGCTTGAAGGACCTGCTGAAGATGTGCCCAAGCACACGATGCTCAAAGGGATAACCCCCTGTGGTACCCCTTACCTTTGGGGACACCCTTAGTGCCCAAGCAGATGATGCTCAAAGGGATAATCCCCCCTTGTGGTACCCCTTACCTTTGGGGACACCCTTAGTGCCCAAGCACACGATGCTCAAAGGGATAACCCCCTTGTGGTTCCCCTTATGTTCGGGGACATCCTTAGTGCCCAAGCAGACGATGCTCAAAGGGATAACCCCCTTGTGGTACCCCTTACCTTTGGGGACACCCTTAGCAGAAGACCCAGGACAGAAACAGCATCTCCCTCTTCAAAAGCAAATCACAGCCACGCACTCAGGGTCAGCAGTGATCGGCTCTGCCTAGAAAGCAGTGGCACACCGCATGGCCAGCACTTGTTTGGAGGGATTCTGATGGACTGCTGCTCTGCCAGGTCCCCACACACCCCATCACGTGCATGCACACTGGGTTGTATGAGAGATACATTAGTACACGCACTGCCCCGCTTCGTTAGGGCGCTGCTGCTCCCCAGCACAAAGTCCGTATTTGTTTCCCTGCAGGGGTGGAAATAAAGGGGGTTTTGTATTTTCTTCCTCTTCTCTTTGCAGGCTGGAGTGAGTTTATTTGACACTCCAGCACTCTTTGTGAGCTGAGTGCCCGCGGATAAATGCTACCCTTAAGAGTTACTTGGCGTTAGACAGAGGGACCCTCTTCAGAGGAGAATGGGGGCTTGTTGGGATGGGGTGGGAGGGAGTGTGGGGAGGGGGCCTTTGAAGAGCTCCTATGCAGCCTCATAGAAGGGTCTCTGTCCTGGGCTCACAATAGAGTGAATTCTTAAAGATATCAGGAGCTGAAAGGAAGGAAGGAACTTTCCTCCTTTTAAAAAGGATTTTCGGGAACAATTGAAGAAGCTATAAAAAGGGGATCATTATTTCCCATTCAATCTGTTGGGCTGCAAAGCCCTCCCTCCCCCTCCCAGTCCTCAGCTGGGAAGATCTGACACATTCCTATGGGACAAACAGAAGAGATGGGATGATGGGCAGCAGCAAAGGGAAACAAACTCCATAGACAGGTACATGAGGCATCTGCCCCCCAGGACCAGGGGCTTTGCTGCCTCCAGGTCCTCCTGCCTCAGGAGCAATGAGCTGCAGAGAAGGGAATCTCCCAGGATCAAGGTTTGACTCAAACGTGCATCCACTGCTGGACCCATGGAGCAGGATGCCATCATCCTGCCAGGGATACAGGAGTGTGGACCCCAGAGATGCAGTCCTTGCACCATACCAACTTCCATGGGTAACACATAGCCTGGCCACCGCTCACATGGATGGAGATGGACCAGCTCTGGGTGACCAGCTCTTCCTAACAGCATAGTTTTATGCAGACACATCATCTTGCAGAGCCCAGAAAGAGAAGCTGATGGCACAACAGTTTGGCTGGTGAGCTCCAGCTCTGCACCAACACAGAACCCAACTGCTACCCAGAGTAACCAATATCAGCTCTTGACACTCTTGTGTCCACTGGTGACCAAGGCCCCTCCAAAGCACAACCAAGCAGAACGCTCATGTATGGGGGCTGCACTGCAGCATTTTTGGCATCTCAAGCAGCAGCAACCATCACCCAGATCCCCAAAACTGAGCCGTCCTCATCACATTGTCTCCCCAGGGGTGTGCAAGTGTCTCACTAAGGACACCACCAGGCTCCCTCATTTCCTCTGCACCTTCAACTTGCCAAGGAGATGCTGGGCCCACATGTGCAACATCAAGTCCATAGCAGAGCTCTAGGTGGCAATGAAGTTCATGCACAGCCCCACCACAGCAGACAACGGGACCTATTATCCATGGTGTCAGAAGCATAGAGAAGCTCCTGTCAGCTTGAATTTCCAGAGCTGACTTCCAAGCTGACTGCATCAGAGATCAGCATTTGGCCACCAGCTACAGGCAGAGTCAGACTGCCTCTTGGTGTCACCAGCACCCCAGGTGCCAGCACCAGGTTCCTGACCCTCTAACAGATACAGCCTACCTGGGCACACAGCAGTGTGAGCTTACCTGCTAAGAGCAAAGATGGGACCCGACAAAGGAGCACCACCATCATCCAACCTTCAGATCCTAAAGGATCTGCACCCCCCCCCGCTGCCAGCACTGAGCCCAAACACCACAAATGTGATTCCTGACTTAGGAGAAACTTGTCACTCCTGAAACACATTGGCCTGGAAGTGCAGCTCAAAGGACCACCAGCAGGAGCTGAAGTACACTCAAATGGTAGGAGTGAAGCCTCCATCCATCCCAAACTGGAGACGACGTGACACTGAGGTTCCCAAGCATCCTGCATCCATCAGACCCAGCACAGGACGTATCCAAGCAGACCATGGCAGGACTTCAAAGCCAGTCTTAAAGCTCCTATACACACCATGAAAAGAGCTTTTTTGCCCTTGTGACCAAGTCATGCTGCTGTCTTATCCTGACTGCTCATTTCCTCCTTCACCAAACTACAGAAGGTATTGCTGCAGCCATACCCAGCAGGAGTACGCTTCCAAAAGAGCCTGTTTAACATTTGCTCCTGACATGAACCCCATCCTGGGCTTTTCCATGGGGTTTTCTTATTGTAGGAGCACTGCCCACCCACCCAGGCGTCAAGGACGTTTCTTTAAAGGCTTTTAGCCCTCAAAACCTATCTGCAGCTTGGCAGAAAGAGCCAGGCAATGGAAGGAAACACATCACCTTCTTCAAGCATGGGTGCAGCACCACTGAGGTCTTCACACCTCATCAGCTCAACCTGGGAGGAGAAGCATCACTCATCCTTAAGGATGAAGCAGAAGGGAGCGCAACCTCCCCAGCCACACACCAGTTTGCCTCCAGGAAAGCACTGCCTGCAATTCAGATGCTGCCACAGAGGAAAACCCCCAGAATAAGGAAGGGGGAAGCCTTGAAGCCCTGAAAGCAGGCTGCAGAGCAGGACACGATGGCACTGCACAGGGGCTCTGTCTCCAGGGGCTCATAAGGCAACGCACTGTAAACCCTAATCCTGTGTTAAGAGCTTGCATCAAAAAGGAACAGTATTTATTAGGGAGTTATAGGAGGCAATGAAAGCGCTTTCAGGCAGTGTTTATACTGACATGGGAGGCTTTATGCTAGCATTTGCCCCTTCGGTTTTGTTTCAAATACATCTTTCGGATGAAATAAGCCATTCTGAACAAGGCCACCCTTTGTAAGGCGGTTCTAACTTTCTGGCCAGCCTTGGTAACTGGCAGAGCTCCGTGCTTTCCTTGCCCTCTCTTTTGTTGCTTTGCTTCTCTGCTCCAAGTTCAAACAAACCAGAAACCCCCCAGCAAGCTGCATTGTGCTCCTGGCATTATCCCCCCATTGTCTGCAGAGCCACAGGGAGCGGCTGTGCCCCAAACACTTCAGCTCCTAAACTTGAAGGCCCTCTCATCATTTCTTGTACAGAACCCCCCCCACAGACAGAGGACTTTGAGTCCAAAACAGGCAAGATTTGGGCAAGCTGCTGCTAAAAACCACCAGTGCTAAGGAGGAGCGATGTCATTGTATCACATACATGTAAACCCAAGCACGGGAGGAATGTACATCAAAATCACACCAAACTCCAGCCCTCAGGGCTTCCTGGTTTCACAGCTCTGCTTTGCTGCAGGCAGAAGCCTTCACTTAGGAAGGAGCCAGGTCCCAGCATCCTCCAAGTCCTCTCCGCACCCTACAACACACTGAGATGCACATCAGCCAAGTGCAGGTGAGATGGCACCCGAGCGGGTTTAGAGACTACTGAAACCCTGTAATGGATAGTTTAACTTACAGGTGGTCCTCAAACAGCTCACGATGCCCATTGCAAGTGTCTGTGACCAACAATTGCTTTAGGGCCAAGTCCAAGAGCTGTGGGGTTGAGACCATTTGGGTCATTTCCCCCATGGCACTGATTCACTGCTCCCAAAGCATTGGGCAGGAGAAGCGTCTGCATCCCCTGCATCCTCAGCCACCACACAGCACTTGAGGTCCGCAGAGGAACCACCAGTGACCACTGCCACCACAGCCCCCATCTCACCCTGCTCTATGGCTTGGGGACACCGTGAATGGAACACTCCCAAGTCCTCAGAACAAGGTTACCTCCTCCTGCCATTGCAAGACATGGGTTGCGTTTCTCTTCACATACACTGTGCTTGCAAAGCACCTTCACACTTCAGTTCGGGACCCTCTTTGCACCAGGAAACCACTGCCATTCAACAGCACCCTAGGAAAGGTTATCGCCAACACATCAAAAGAAGCTTGAGGGATGCCACATCTCAGACAACCTTTCATTTTGAGACACCTGAACATGGAAAGTAAGAAGGAAGCTGCTTTGTAGAAAGAGCAAGTCCAAGCAGTTCCGGCTCCCCTCACAGCAAAGCCTTTGGGAAAGGAGAGCACAGGATTATTGTGACACCCTTCTGCTCCATGAGGTCTCTATCAGGGGGCTCAAACTCAACGCACGCGGGATCCCAAACCTAGGGGAGGGATTGAGCTCAACGTGGGAAGAGCTTTTGCCACCCATCCCTAATTTTACAAGGGAATGAGAAAGCTGACGTCCCAGAAGCATCACCTGCCTGCCAGCAGAGCAGAAAGCCTTCCTTGCGCTCCCTACCCCAGCTTCCAGGCTGGAATCTCCCCTTCACAGTGCCAGGCAGACCCAGCTGCAGCTCCTTCCCCAGGCCTGAGTCACATCCCAGCCCTCCCCGCCTTCCATCCCACCAGCTGTGCCTGTGATTGTAAAAAGATGTCTCAATTAGCAAGGGCTGAGCAATTCCTCCAGTCTCCAAACCCTTCTGAGGAAACACATTCCAAGCCGGCAAAGAGCAACACCAACAATGTCTGGGCAATAAAAGCTTCTCTTGTTTATATCAAAGTAACCTCAAACATCCTTTCCCCAAACAAGCATCCCTCACCCTCCATGGGGATCAGCAGCTCCCACACTGGGAGGACTGGTGTTCTCTGGGTCCCTAGGAGCAGACAGCACTCATTTCTGTGTGTGTTACTGGTTGCAGGTCTAGACTGGTGTGGTCTCTTTGTTGTAGCAAGCAAAATAAGGGAGTCATTCATATTTTTCCAGAATCCACACAAAAGTGCTCTTGTGCATCACCAACATCGATCGAGTGTTCCTTGATCCCAAGCTCATGCCAGACAGCACTTAAGGGTGGGAGACCCTCAGATCCAAGCAGGCAGGGGAAGGGGCTGCAGTTCCCAGGGCCTCAGCATCACCTCATCTGGGCACCTGCCCCGGGTGCACCAGAGCCACTATGAGCTTATCCAAAGAGATTTTCCAATGGGAGGAGAAGGAAAAGTCCCAGTGTGCGCGTGCCCCGCATTGCCCCCCCCCAAATAAATACATAAAATCAAGAACAAGACACCAGAAAACCTCACCTCCGCATGGTTTTCTTTGGAGAAAGAGAGGAATCCTTCCCCCTCACACCAGCCGGGACCGAGCACTCCTCCTCTGCCCGAGCAAGGAGCATCCCCGGTTGGGAGCCCCCATCTCCCATCGAGGGCGCGACAAGCCACAAAGGCAAAAGGAACCGACACACGGAGCCCACACCGGGGGGACCCGCAGCCCGCTCTGCACCCCGCCATACCGAGCAGAGGAACGGAACCGCGGCAGGACCAAGTGTCCGGCGGGGATGCCCCAAACCCGTCCCCCCTTGGTCCGAACGAACACCTACCTCCTGCGGGCAACGGCGCTTCCCCCCGCATCCCCGGGGCATCATCAGCCGCATCCTCCATATCCACCGGCGCGGAGCCGGGTACCAGCAGCGGAGCGGGCGCGCAGGTGGCCGCGGGCCGGGACCGGCGCCTCTGCGGGCAGGGATGCTCCGACTGCGGGGCAGGGCCATTCCCCGCTTATATATCCCCGCGGGCGGGCGGTGCGGCTTCACGGGACTTGTAGTTCCACCCCCCCGGGCCGGGAGCCGCCTCCCGTTCTCCCTCCCTCCCTCCGTCTGTCCGCCCGCGGGAGGGGAGCGGGCTCCGGGCGGGGATGCTCCTCCCCGTGATGGTGGGGAAGAGCCGACGGTTCCGATTGGAAGAGTCCCGCGCTTCATGGGATCCCAGGAGCCCGTCCCAAGCCGAGGTGCTGGGTCAATGAGTAACCCCAGGGAATGCTTAGGACGGAGAGCGATAGCTTCAATTGTCCCCTGTATTGGTTATTGTTTAGTTTAATTATTGTCCCAATTATTAATTTAACTTAATTATTAACCCATCTGTGGAATGAATGAGCAATTAACTGTGCTGTTGACTTAAGGGCTAATTTAAGGCTCGTTCTTGCAAGCACGCTCGGTCCTAGTAAAGTCACCCGCCTGTCCTCACTACGCAGGACCTTGTCCCATTCATTTTCCCGCTGCTCTATGAACGTTTGGCTCTGTCCAGGGGTTTGGAATGGGGAAATGCCCCAATGGGAACACCAGGAGGAAGGTGGGAATGGCAGGGCCAGTGCTACTGTGCCCACTGCTCTCTGACAGCCAAATTTGGGGTGAGGGAGAGCATGGAGTATGCTGAAGGTGCTGGCCAAAAGGAGATGATCCTGTGCACCCCTCATCCGGCAGGACACCAGGCTCAGCTTCGGGAGGGAAATGTCCCAACCCATCACTTGCACAGGAGCAAGGGGTCCTCATCCAGCATCATCCCACTTACACTGGGGTGGGATTTACCTTCACACGCTCAGGAGAGCGTTGGAAGGAAACCACAGAAGTTTCCTAGGACAAGTGAGCAAGGGAGGCTGGGGAGAGCAAGGGAGAGAGAAGGGGAAGGGAAAAAGTCCCTCCTGGCAGCAGTTCAGGGCCGAAAGCCGGAGTGGAAACGTTTCCCTTCCCCTGATTGCACCGGGCCCAGATGAATTTCATGCAGAAACCGCAACGCTGCACGAATCACATTGTCGTGCTTGTGTTGGCTGCCTTGGGAAGGAGGGAAAAGGTCATCGGTTATGGTATATTAAACAGGGGGAAAAGTCGTATTTTAGCGCTGTGGAGGAGGGGGTTGAGCTGCGTTCTCCTCCCCACAGCCTGGAAATGAAAACCTGTTTGGCAAGAGCCAGAACCCACAGCGAAGAGCAGAGATGGGAAAATGCAGTGCTATGGGGCTCTGCTGCAGCCCTTTGTGCCCTTGAGCCACCCCATCCTGTCCCATCCCAACCCCTTGGTTGGCAGGGTGATGTCTGTGTACAGGAGTAGGGATCCAGGTGCTGCTCCCACGGGATTCCCCATCCCATAGCGGCTGCATCGCTGCAAGTCTCTGCAGCTTCTGCACCAGAGAGGTGCATCACTGCCTGCCTGATGGTCCTGTGCTGGTGGGAAGTGGCAGGAAAGTCCTGGCTCTGAGTGCTCCACTGGTTTGATTCCAGTGCAGAATTCGGCTGCTGATTTCCTCCCTTTTCTCGTTGCTCAGTAAAATGAAGGAAGCACAGACTGAGAGGATGCTTGGGCTGTCGGAAGACAAATAATCCTGTTTGTAACATCATTAAGAAGCTTTGCTCTCCTTCCTAGTGGCTTCAGAACCGCGAGCCCGCAGGACACGGTGCTGTCAGACATCATCCCCCAAAGTGCTGCAAGGCTCTGCCACGGCTCCACAGGCTTTTGGCAGTCACACGTGCAAAGGACCATGTGAAGTCCCTGGGTGCTGGAGATGTGCACAGAGACCCCCAGCCAGCCTCTGGGGAATGAACTGGAATGGAAAGGTGCGCTCCTCGTTCACACAGGCGCTGGCATTGATTTATGGGATGCTCTCCCAGCCCTGGTTGTGCAAGAAGATGACGTGATGGTAAAAGGCTGTGGAAGATGCTGAACTCTGCGGTGCCGGTGCCAGGTGAGGCAGCGGGTGAGCAGCACACCCAGACATGGCCTTGAGTGACTGCAGCGGGCTGGAAACACAAAGACATTGTTTTTAAGTGATAGCCATCCCCCCTTTCCCCGGCTCCTTGCGGAGGACAGCATTCCTGACTCGCATTCCTCAGCCACTGCTGGGATGGGGAGGGGAGACCTGAGCCAGAGGAAGAAAACACCATTTTAATGAGAATAGCCCATGTGCTGGAGCGATGGTGGTGGTGGTGTGAGCAGAATTGCCCATAAAGCAAGACAAAGTGCGTGGGGATCAGGTAATAAGATAATTATGGGGTAAGGATGTCAACCAGATGTCTCCAAGTCATGGAAAATCAGTGATTTCCCAACAGATCCGCTCAGAGCAGCTGAAAGCATCCTTTATCCCAACAGGGAAAGCACCACAAGGCGAGCAGGGCCCATCTGCTCTAACCTGCAACAGCATCAGCCTGCTCTGGGAGCGTGGAGCCAGGAGAACTGCTTCTGCTTGTAAAAGCTGTGTTAGTACAAACACCTCCTCGGTAGCATGCTTGGCTTCACAGCCCGGGGTCCTGTTACTTTTATCACACCACTTTGTGAACGGCACCTCTATAAAGCGAATGGCACCTCTATAAAGCGAATGGCACCTCTATAAAGTTCACTGTGGACTTTGCTGTTGATTCTTACCAAAAAGAAGGAAGGGGGGGGGGAAAGGTGTTTTGTGATGGGCATCAGCGTTGGCAAAAGAAAGCAGAGATTTAGGAAGGGTGAACTGGGAATGAGTTCCCACCGGATGGCTGTTCTCAGGGCCTGGGCAGCACCGTAACCTCTGGAAGTCCTCTGACCTTCAAATACCCTCCCCAAACCTGTTAAATATATATAAATACATGGAAATATGGAAACAAAAAGCTTTTTATTTCACGTGCTGAGAGTGCCAAGCGTCTGCGGGAGCCAATAAAGAACCATTGCTCCAGGAGCTGAGTTTCAGGGGAAACACAAACACCCCAAATCTTCCCCCAAAAATTGAAATGAAACCCTGATGTTTTGTAAAAGAGGAAGAAAAATGTGGCTCCAGGTTTAAAGAGTTATCCCAGCGCTGGATTGCAGCCTGGACCACGAGGGGAGGACAGGCTATGGGAGCAGTGGGAAACCTCCTTGGATGGAGCTGCAGCAAAGCTGACCCCAAAAGCAAACCCACCCCGGTTCAGAGCGAAGGGTCCCATCAGCTGCAGGCTTAGAGCCCACACAGGGAGAGGGAATGGAGGGAATGTCCCCATCAAAACACATGGAGACCACAAAGCGGGTGTCAGCAGCAGGTCAGTTCCAGAGGAAAGCCAGGGCAGGAGCATTGCATTTACCACTGGATAACAGCACAAAAGGCTGGTGAGGGCAAACTCCACCTTTCCTAGCACAGGGATCCCCAGTTCATTCCCAAACCAAGCAGAAATCCCTATCCTTAATCCTCATCCTCCCAGGCCATGCATCCTCACACATCCACAGCTGCTCCTGCAAAGCCCCTTGGGCCCATCTCAGCATCACACCCCAAGGTAGGAATAGGCATTTTAAGACAACCACGAGCAATTCCATACCCTGTTCCTATGACTTTCTGCCTGCTCACAACCTCCCACCCACCCTTCCTAAGCTCCCCAGCACAGTAGGAAGGGAAAAGCCATTGCAGCTATGAGAAGAGGCACCTCCGTCACCTATTTGCACAGTGACAAAAGCAAAGCAGCGAAAAGAGGTTTAAATGCCATTGCCAAGGTCAAGCAGGAGCTGTGGGGCTCAGGACCCACTGCTCTCCATGGCACCAACTCCCACCCAGCTCCTCAGCCAGGCAGCAAGGGGAAGACAAACCAACCTTTACCCCAATGGCAAATAGCTGATAACCTCCCAAACGTTCCATATAATGAAAGCAAAGGAAGGGAACAGGTAAAGTTATGAACCATAAAGTCAAAACCTGCTTTATGCTGGGCACAAACTCACGTTCCTGTGATGCTAACCCCACACCAGTGTACATATAGGCTGTGTGTTTTATGCTTAAGTTACTTAAAAAGACCTTTAAAGCCAAAACACTGTTAAGCAGCACATTGTGTGCTCCGCCGGGAAGATAAATTCATTATTTAAACTTGAAAAGGTGACTCATCGAACATCTATTATAGCGAAGGCATAAAAACACACACACACGCAGCGAGATTTTCAAGGAGCCCAGTGATTTAGTGTCTCTTTCTTTCTCTCCCCACACTTCTTGCCTCCTGCACAAGGATCTATTGAGAAGCTGCAGAACAAACGTTCCCTTATGCAGCTCCAAAAAAGTCTCCGTCAGTTTGTCTGAGACAGCTGCCTCCAAGCACACTATGGTTACTCATTAACCGGGGCTCCCAGGGCAGGGGAAGAAGGAGCAAACTTAATAGACCCTAAACCAGAGGCAAGGCGAAAAAAAGGGAAGGAAAAGCAAATAAATGCATCAGGTGTCCTGGAAAATAAAGTGGAAAAAACCAGGTGGCCCCATGGGCACCTCCAATGCAGAGGGTCCGAGGAAGGGCACTACCGGAGCAGGAGGGGACAATGACATGGGGAGTAAACGTATGGGGACAAAAGAGTAAGATTATTAAAGGGAAAGAGAAGAAAGAGTGGGGACAGAGAGGCACTTGTGTTCTGCAGTGCTTTATATGCTCCCGGTGCAGGGGGAGGATTACTTCATTGCGGAGAAGTTGCCCGGCTCTGCTCTGCAATGGAGGGATTCATTCCCTCCCCCTCGCACGTTCTGCATGAGAATGAGGGGCTGCTTTGGCCGGGGAGCACTTTGCAGTGGGTCACTCTGCTCCTGAGGCCTCTGGCTGCCAGGGGAGCCAGTGGCTGCTCCAGTGTCCCACAGCTAAGCATCCCTCCTGCAGGCAGTAAGGATGGGGAGGTCTCTTCCTGCTTCATCACTCAGGTACACCCGGGTTTCCACTTCCACCTTCACAGTAATCCCTTGTTCTCACACTGGATCTTAGTACACGAGATGCATCCCCAGCCAAAGGGTGGATGGATGCTGCCCTGTCCACGTGACACTGAATGTTTCCCATGACCCTCACGATCGCCTGGGGACAGCACAGACCTCACACCACTGTCCACAGGGCCAGCAGAACACCCAGTGTGAACCAGCTCATCCAGCTTTCCTCCCAGGAGAGCCTCACAGCACATACTGCTTCTGCTGAGGCAGCATCTCCCATCACAGAGATGCTCATTACCAATAAGCAAGGGCCTCCTGCGGGAAGCAGATATTCCTACCCATAGCCCTACCCATAGGCATCCTCCAACAGAGCCATCAGAGGCTGCTCCACTTCAGAAGGGATCAGACAATGACTCTCTGACCCCTTTTGGGCAGCACCATGACTCCAGGTCACCAACACTGTACCAGGTATTGAAGTGCTCTCTCAAGGGCTGGGCTCTGCTGGCAGCAGGCTGTGAAAGGGAAGGCAAAGGCTGGAAGCAGCTCTCTCCCATGCAGGACAGCTGGTGCTCCATGAAACAGGTACCTTGTGATGAGGGGCTTTGTGAGATGTTAAACATCTGGAGCTCAGGCACAAGGCGCCCTTTGTGCAGCAGTGAATTATCTGCAATAAAACAGCACTTGTTTCGGAGAGCTTCAAGGAGAGGGGGAGGGAAGGGAGAAAGAGGAGAGAGAAGCCACCAGAGGAGGAAGCTCAGCCCTCCCGCTGGTCTCACCAGCGCTCTCCACACTGTGCGGGGTCACTGTGTGCACAACAGCAGCCCAAAACCCTGCAGAAACCCTCTGTGCGACAGCAGCTTAAACCTTTTCCAAGGGGAGCCAAGAGCCAAAGCGGTACCTTCCACTAGAGCAGGTTGCTCCAAGCCCCGTCCAGCCCGGCCTTGAACACTGCCAGGGATGGGACCGCCATAGGGAAGAACTTCCTAATGTCTCATCCCCATCTCTCCTCTGGCAGGTTAAAGCCATTCCCCTTGTCCTGTCCCTCCATTCCTTGTCCAAAGCCCCTCTCCAGGTTTCCTGCAGCCCCTTTAGGCAGCTCTAAGATCTCCCTGAAGCCTTCTCCTCTCCAGACACCATCCCCTCCTGGCTCTCAGCTTTGTCGTTTCCCACTGGTATTTTCAGATCAATTGGATTGAGAAGCACTGATCAAATAATAACGAAGAGGACCTGAAAAGTTGATGTCCTTAAGAAACAAATGTCCAGCCCTTGCTACACAGGGCTTGGGAAAGCTGGAGATGGAGGTCCCTGTGCCTGGCGGAGGCTCCCGCTCCCTCCCGAGCATCCTGAGGGAGATTGCAACGCTCCACTTTATCAACTTCTCATCTTGTGTGAGCAAGGGATCGAGAGGCAGCTGAGCAGGGGGTAACTTCACATCTTTCCTTGGCTGAAAAGCAAAGCAGCGCTTCCTTGATTCCCTTTGGGAGCAATGAAAGGTTTGGATACACCGCACTTGTGTTTTGGTGGGAAGTTGGACTCTGCTCACCTTTGAATAAAGCAGAGGGGATGAAGATTTGCACAAGGCAAAGAACTCCTTTTACCTCTGGGCCTCTTCTGAGCCTGGGGAAGCAGGAAGAGCAAGGACAAGGCTCAGAGGCAATGGAACACCTCAGCCCCATTTAAGAGATGAGGCTCACTCAGGAGGGATGGAGAGCTCTCCATCCACCCTGTGCAGGGGACAGAGCGAGGACAGCCCCTCTCTGGACCAGAGCATCCCATCCAGCATCCCAGTCCATGCTCCTGATGCCAGTGTGGCCAAGCCCCCAGCAACCCATAAAGCCAAATGGGGCTGGAGCTGCTGCTGGCTGTGAACTGGGCGGGAGGAACAATCCCCCTAGATTTCTTTGTCTCCTTTCCACCCACCAGTGCTGCCTTTACACAGCAATTACAGAGGCCTTGGGGGCTTTCACACCCAATCACCTGGGCCTCCTAGTTCTAAACAGCTTAATTTAATGACTTGGGAGGCCCCGGGGCCCCCTTATTGTCTGGATTTGTTTCCCTGGTCTCCAAAAGGTATTTCTCCACATGCAGCCACCACCCAGAACGGAGGGGTTTAGTGAAACATGCACTTAAGACATCTCCACCCAATTCATGGGGATCTCTGACTTCCGGGGATGCACCAGCAACTCTGGATTCAGGGGAAAGGACCAGCAACCCCCACAAGGAATTTGGCCATCCACCAGGACAAGACATAGCCTGGAAAAGAAAGGTGTGAGATGCTGCTTTGTGTTCTACATCCACCCTCATGCCTGTCCCTGCTGCCAACCCAGGTTGAAACAACAGGGTGGGAAAACTGCGATGTTCCCACCCTCAATGTTGTAACCTTGGGAAATAAAGGGAAATTGAATGGGTTGGGAGTGCTGATGGTGTTTGACTGTCCTGTGCAAGAGCTGAGGCCGACAGAGGTGGGATCCCAGAGGAGATGGGGGTCCCTGGGAGAAGCCCAGGGCGACGGGGAGTCCCGCACCCCATCCGTTACCAGCACCTCCCTCCATTGTTTCCCAACCAGTGTTTTTCCCCATGACCTAATCTTCCCTTGGCTCTCGCTGGTAATTTTATGGCAGGGAAGTTATGCTGCAGTAAAAGGAAAGCAGAGCCAGGCCGTTCTCTTCCCTCCTGTTTTCATTGGGGTTTTTGTTTGCTGCTCCAGGCACAGCAGAAGGATTGTAGGAGGCAAGATGGGAGCAAGTGTGTGCCGGGTCTGCTTCCCTTGTTCCTGTAAGAACACGAGAAGGCAACAGCGAGAGGGAGGTTGAGGCAGCTCCCAGTGCTCTGGACACAAAAGCTTTTTGGTTATCATCAACATTTTGTCAGATCACATTAAAATCAACCTTCAGGCTCCGTTTCCTGCTCTCAAGAGCCCCCTCAGCGGATTAGAAAGCACATTTCCCAGAAATCTCAATCAAGGATGCACTATTTTCACTCTATTCCCGCACAAGCGGCTGCTCTCCACACTGCAGAAGCCTGGAAACAAGAAAAGAGGTGCTATGATCGCTGCTGCGCAGTACGCAGAGCTCGCAGTGTGAAGTCTTCCCTCTTTTCCCATTAGGAACAACACTCTGGGTTGAGGAATTTGCAGTGGAGTCATTCCTGGAACAAGGACACATCACCTCGCTCTCAGGGTGACCTTTCCCACTCACACAACACACAAGGAATCACATGGAAAACGTCCCTCTGAGCTGGCCTAGAGGAACCCTTCTGCAGTCACCACCCTTCTATCCGTCAGCTGAAAGGAAGCTGAAGAAAGGAGAAAGGCAACCAGGAGCTCACCAGGAGTCCCAGAGAAGCTGTGGCTGCCCCATCCCTGACAGTGCTCAAGCCCAGGTTGGAAGGGGCTTGGAGCAAGCTGCTCTATGGAAGGTGTCCCTGTCCATAGCAGGGAGTTGGGACTGGATGAGTTTAAGGTCCCTTCCAACACATCCTCTTTTTTAGGTCTATGACCATGCAAGACTAAACACAGGGAGTCCCATGTACACCTAAAAAGCGACTGGCATTAAATCTCTTCTAGAAACAAAACAACCCCATAATATCTGCCCTAGCAAAAAGGCACCCTGACCTGAAATTTCCCTTCTTCCCTCCTCTCCCCCATAACCAGGCTTGCTCCTGAGGTCGGGGCATCCACGCAGGGACTGATGACATGGCCAGGGCCAGCGTGATGGGCTTGGGGCACCTGAGCAAGCCCTTGGTAGCAGAGGAGCCGTTTGCTTGCTCGGAGCCTGCTGCCTGCATGCACACACGAGAGCATCTTGGTTTTAATTGCAGCACCGTTGCCAAGTACAACAAAGCCCGCGGACAAAGAATAGGAGTCATTTTGTCTTCAGGTTTGAATTGTTTCTTTCCTAAGGGGAAGGGAGGGAGGTGAAATCCATCCCTTTATAAGCAATGACTCAGGTGCTGCGATCTACCCCGGGCGCGCATCTCGCAAGCCCGACTGAGGTTTGATGCTGTGTTTTGTTTGGCACCACGAGCCCTGATAATGAGGTGATTGTTCAGTTGCGTGCAAAGCCCTCGCTCGGGGTTTGCCTGTCCCTGCCCAGCCCTTACAAACCACAGCCGCCTTCCCCTGCACCCCCATGAGCACCCCGGCACCCGTGGGGACCCACCCGTCCATTCCTGCTCCCTGAGTCATGGCACAACGTGAGCCAGGTCACAGCGGTGTGGGGAAAGGTGAGGTTCCACTGCCCTGGCTGCACAGCCATAGCCATGCACCTTCACTGTGCTGTTCCCAATGGGAGAGAGCTGAGCTTGGGCATGGAGAAGGAGCAATCAGGGAAGGAAGAGCAGCAGCAAAGGAGGCATCATCTGTGCATGCCACGTGCTGCTCGGCATTGAGTAAGGTAGCATGGAGTAAGGTGAAGCAAAGGGAATGGTGCTTTCTCCTTGAACTGCAGGTCCAGGTGGGATGGATCAGCTTCTTCCCCAAAGGGAGAAGCTCAATGCTTTATCTTACATACTTGTGGCCACAAATAATCTCCTCTCCAAAGCCCTAATCCTCCAGCAAACACGTACGGTGCCACTTACCCAAGCTTTCCACAGCCTCTCCATCCATCACTTAGACATAAGTACAACCTGATGTTGGTTCAGGGCAGCTCTCCTGGTTGAAGAGGAGTTTCCCCATGGACTCCTCCACTGTCTGCTCATTAGCTGTTAAGGGGCCCATTGGGCACTGAGCCCATGGCCATCCACAGGACAGCATCTCAGTGGTCAGCATCTGAAAGAAAAAAAGCACAAGAAAAGCATCTTCCAATACCTAAAGGGGCTACAGGAAACCTGGAGAGGGGCTTTGGACAAGGGCCTGTAGGGACAGGGCAAGGGGAATGGCTTTAACTGCCATAGGGGAGATTGAGATGAGCTCTTGGGCAGAAGCTCTTCCCTGTGAGGGTGCTGAGCGCTGGCACAGGGTGCCCAGAGAAGCTGTGGCTGCCCCATCCCTGGCAGTGTTCAAGGCCTCGTTGGACACAGGGGCTCCAAAGCAACCTTCCCTATGGAAGGTGTCCCTGCCCATGGCAGGGATTGGAGCTGGAGGAGCTTTAAGGTCCCTTCAACACAAACCAGGCTGGGATTCTGTGATAAGACACCCCCAGTGCTGCATTGCTGGGCTTCTTCACAGGGCGATGGTGCAGCTCTGCAAGCACCAGCTCCATGCCCAGGCACACGTGCTTGCACACACAGCACTTCACCCATTGCCAAAAGCGGTAGCCTCAGGGCTGAGAAGGGTTGGGGCATTTCCCCCTTCCCAGTGAAACACTGTACCACCACTTCCAAACCCCAAACCAGCCACAGAAGCACCAGCACATGGCCACAAACCACTGCTGAGGCTTTGGGTTAATTTGAAACCCCATTGCAATAGCACGTACAAGTGCTGTTTAGAAACAGATCTTGCTCTTTGCCCGTTGGGGTTTGAGGCTTTTAGATGAAGGGCAGTGGCAGTTTAAGTTTTCCTTCACCAATGTAAGGTTTTTTCCCCTTTAAGATAAACCCCAAGACTCAAAAGCTTTTGAATTTGACTGAAGAATGAGTAAAGGAAGAGAAATCACCAGCCTTGATGCTCCAGCTTCATACTACGCTTGCCAGGGGCTCAAAGGCCATTTCAACCCATTCCAGGCACCGCTGTGCCCCTCCAAAGGCCAAGTGCCACTCATCGGAAGGATGAAGAGACAGAAACCCCCTCCCTGTGTGCTCACCAGGAGGGTAAGCCCTTGGGTGCTGCGGCCTGGGGGCTCTCCCCATTTCACTTAACACCAGCTCTTGATGCGAAGGTGGCATTTGGATCAAAGGCAATAGAAACTCCTCCTTCCCATTGACAGCTGGGGTTTCCATGGGTAATTTCAGGCCTGGCCTCCAGCCAGCTTTTCAATCATACCAAGGAACACATCTATAATTTCATCCACCTCCAGGCTACAAACAGCAATGGAGGATTTTCATATGCGCTTTCTGCATCGCCCTTCCCACTCGCTTCCTAAGGGGCCAATGTACATAATTACCTCGGCTGGCTACATCCAAGCAGGATTAAATGCTTTACATGATATTATCTCACAGCAATCTCATTAGAAGGCTGCCTTTAAATGTATAATGTGGGGTTTTCGGTACCAACTTACTACCACATGCCAGAAATCAAATGAGAAAATAGCACCAAGAGCCTGTGAGCCATTCTGACCCATGGACACCCCGGAGGTTTCCGAGTCTCAGGTGAAGGCTTTTGGCTGAAAACAGAGGGCTAAAAGCTTTACAACGATGCTGATTTCCTGGTTGAGAGGCAGGACCTTTGACAAGGCAGGAACTAAGCTGGAGAAATCAAATGTAGCAGAGCAGAGGGAGCAGAAGCAAAGGTAGGGATTTACGGCCTTAAAATAAATCAGTGCAAACTCTGAATTTCCCATTTATTGAAACCAATCACAGTTAAAAGGTCAAATCCATTGGCAAACAGTAGTATTGTATCATCCAGAGTGACACACAAATGAAGTACAAATGAAATCCAACCCAAACCAAAAAGGAGAACCAAAGATGCATGGCTCAAGCTTTGTTTATTCAAGCCTGTTCCCTTTGGCTGCCCTTCCTGCAGCTTCTCCAACAGGACCAAAGGGTGATCTGTGACACCCCCCAGCAGAGCCCCATGGCTGTGGGGGGACTGAGATGCCAGCAGCAGCCGGGTGATCCAGTTATTCCTGCTTCAGGGTTGAATGAACCCACTTTGACTGGAGACAGAAGCATCCTTTGCAAAGAGGGAGGTTTGGTTTCCAGCATCCTTCTAACTCGTGCTCCTCACTTGAGCGTGCACCAAGCACGGAGCCTGTAAGGGACTGATCCTGCCTGGGAATGACCATTCAACGCAGAGGGTGAAGAGGCAGGTACACACCGTGCATGTTTCTGGCTCTTCAGGTAAGATCATTAATTCACCCTGATTAATTATTTCATCCTGGTGATACTCAGGAAGATGACAGCTCCTGGCACACTCCTGATTCGGCTCCAAGCTCTTCTGTGGAGTAACACACCAGGAGAACGCTGCATTGGCTTTTGGGAAGCTATGGACCATTGGAACCAAGAGCCACAAACCATCCATGGCTTGATAAGGCCAAACACAGCCCATGCGGAAACGTATCCTGCTGTGCACAGGGGTCAGGCAGCACACGGACAACACCACGGATGACCACACCTTGCCTTTCAAAGAGTACATGCAAGAAAACACAATTCCCCTTTCCCGTTTGTTTTTTTCCCCGAGACACAATTCATTGGATCAATGCCCCATACCGGAGATAAATTTAAGCAAAAATGACATTTCCCTTTCAGACACATCCCAAGAAAATCCTGATTTATTTGCCTGAACTATTCGCATCCATCAAAACAAATACCCTAAAACATTCCCAAGCCCCTGCAGGATACAGGAGACCTCCATCCCACAGAGTGCTCTATGTGCCCTAATTCCTTCACCTGCCTTCAAATCAAAGGGTAGAAAACAGGCCTCTAAGGAGCTTGCTCCACTCAAACGCCTTGTTCTGACCCACAGACCAGCTTAAACACACGACAGTGAATCTCTCCTCTTCTACAGAGGACAGAGCAATCTGACTCGGAGCAACCAGCCCAGTGTGGAAAGGAAGGACAGGGTGCCCTGCAGCCCAGCATCCAACAGCCTTCCCCAGAGGACAAGAACGCCTGGTGGCGAAAGGAAACCAGGACCTGCGAGGAACCAGCCGTATTTGTGCTTTGAAAACCATCGACATGACATTGGAGGGGAGGAAGAGATATAAAATTATAGGAAATCAACACCAAGCCAGGTCCAAAAAAATATATACAAAAGAAGTCCAGAGGGAAACGTGTGTCCAGTTCCAAACGCTGCCGCACAAATGGCTCTGAAGTCTTCTCCTGGGGATTGGAACACTGCCCTATCCAAGCCCGACATCCAGGGACATCATCACCACAAATCCCAGTATTGAGGTCCAGGATGCTAGCTTCCCATTGCCACTGAAGAGAGAAAAAGAGAAGGTGTGAGCTCCTAGGAGCCGGGAGTGACTTTTGGATGAAGGAATCATGGAATGGTTTGTGTTGGAAGGGACCTTAAAGCATATCCAGTTCCAACCCCTGCCACAGGGGTTTAGTTCCAGTCACCAAGGGGGTCTCACCTGGTCTGTGCCTCGGGGATGATATCATCCATCACCACATAGACCATTGCCCCAGCAGCAAAGCCCAAGGCGTAGGGGAGGAGAGGCTCTGCCACCACCACGGCAAAGGCCCCGAAGATGCCAGCCAAGGGCTCCACCATCCCGCTCAGCTGCCCGTACCTGTGAAAGACAGAGACTAAAAAGCACCAGGGCCAAAGGGGCAAAGCCCTCCACGGGCTCTGCAGCTCCCTGTCCCCATGGTCTTCCCTAATGCTACCATGTCCAGAAGGTCATCACCCAGCCATGCCATGCCAAGCCACATGGACTGATTTAAATGGGCAATGAAGGTGATTTGACTTCATCCAGCTGACTTTTCCAGGAAGGGGTATCCTTCCATTGAAAAGCTCTGAGGGATTTGGGGATCCAGCTCACGGGGTCAGAGAGAAAACACTTCCAACCAGCATCACTCAACCCCAAACTGGCCATCTCCCCACAGCCTCAACCAGGATGAAACCATGCTCTTCCCCCTCAGTTTTCTTTCCCTCTAGGACTGTTTTAACAATCCGGACCATGAGAACTCCCTTCCCGGCAGCAGCAATCCTGATGCAAGCTCCAGCACCGGCTGCACTGGAAGTGGGTGGAAGGAAAAGAAAACAAAGCTTTGGTGGGAGCCGTTTCCAAGCCCTCCCATCCATCACCCGGCCAAGCACACGTGCATGGGCTGAGTGCTCGCAGGGTTTGTGCCCTTGGCTTTTCCACTTTGGGAAAAGAAGAGCCAAAGAGTGGGTTTGAAATCCAGCCTGGGGTGCAGTGAGAGAAAAATGAAACAAAATCATATAAGGAACCCCCAAAACCTCTTTAGTGCAGGGTCTGGGAGCTCAGCACAGGCACTCTATGGGTAGATGAAGCTGGATGGGGTGATCACCAATGCATCCCCCAGGAGCAGGGTGTTCAGAGCTGAGCTCAGGCACTGCAGAGGGAGCAGGGCAGATGGTCCCCCCCCGCCAAAGCTGGAAACCAGCAGCATTCCTAGCTAGTGATGCCAAAAGGGGAGCTGGCAGATCTGGAGCAAATCCATCCCAAGGGCAGCTCAATGACGGAGCAATGCAAACGGATACAGAAGGAAATCTCTATGATCAGGAGCTGCTGGTGGAGGGCTCTTCATGGGTGAAGAGCTCAGCTTACCAGAATGCTTTCCATGTGGAATATCCAGCGCCACGCAAAGGCAGGCTGACAGCCAGGCCCTCCGGGAAGTTCTGAATCCCAATCCCGATCGCTAAGTTCCTACCCACACACAAAAGCACAAATACAGATACACAGTAGGTGAAAAGCACAGCCTGGGGTAAGCTGCAGGGAGCTGGATTACTAAAGACATTATGAGAGGTCTGGGTTTGAATGGAAGCGCACCTAGCCCTGGGGTAGCCATGCTAATATTTAACATGAACACAGCAAACTTCATCTTCAAATAGCTCCACAGTGTTTAATCAGCTTCAGCACCAGCCCTGGGAGCAACAGAGACCAGACGGAGGAGAACAGACACGTCCTGGGAGGCTCCATGAGGCATTTCCAACCTGAGGCTTCCTGGGAGCCGCAGCATCCCTGGACCTGGGTGTGTGGAGCAGCCCCAGGCTCGTGGGTTTGGGGTTCTTCGGTCCCAGAGGCGGCTGGTCCCTCTTCCACCACCTGTCCAGCTCTCACCAGCACCATCTTTATCCATAGCCTTACAGCCATGGGGACCCTGATCAGGTTAAAGCTGTTCCCTCTTGTCCTGTCCCCACAGGCACTTATCAAAAGCCCCTCTCCAGAATTCCTATAGACCCCCTTTAGCTATTGGAAGACTGCTGTAAGGTCCCCTTCCCCTCTGCTCCCTTCCAGCTCAGTTGGAGTCTTGGATTTTCATCAAAACCCAGGAAATTGGGATACAGAGCTTTCTCCTTCACCAAAGGAACAAAATCGTCGCAATCACCAACCAAATAGACTTGGTTTTTATGCCATACGCTCCTGAAGCTGAGCAGCATCGTGAGAGTGAGTGAGAACCCGTTCCATACTTGAAGCATTTCTCCCATCACGTGTAGCTGTGTTTGGGACACTGTGGGTGTCAAAGCTCCGGCAGCGAGGTGCTGGGCTATGAGCTGCCCCAGCCCACAGCTCCGACTGGGACCCCAGCACCTCTCTGCAAGGTCAGTCACTCCTTTGCCAGCAGCTGAAAGCAGCCTTTGCTGCTCCAAACACTTGTTTCCCATTAGTAAAATAAGACTGGTGAGAAAAACCTCTCTTGGGTTGTTTAAACTTCTACCAGGGTTTACAGAAGAGGGGAGGGGAAGGGGGAGAGGCTGTGGCTTTCCCTAACCAGGACAGGCCATTACAATCAAAAACATTATTCAAGGCGAAGTGGGAGAGAGGACGGAGGGGGAAAACCATCCCTTTGAGAAAACACTGGAGCCGCTGTCTGCGCGGGGCTCTTTTCCTCCTTCCCTCGCCTGCGCACAAAGCAGCTATTACTGGCCCCGAACACAACAAATTAATGGGGTGGGAGAGGGAGGTGTGAATGGAGGGTCTGTATGGGGAGGGTGGGAGTCCCTCCTTGCCCCGGTCCCACCGGGAGGAGGGAATCCCACTCTGACCCCTTGCCCTGCAGCAAGCTCCAGGGGAAAGAAAGGGGATCAAGAGTGCACAATGCTCAGCATCAAGAGGGACCCATGGGGCCAGGTCACTCACTTCTGCCCGCTCTCAGCAGGGAGGCAGTGATGGGTGCACCCTCCAGGTCAGGATTTTAACCTGTTTCCCCAGGAAAAGGGTGTTGGCATCATGCTGGGTGAGTGCTGGAGTCAGGCACAAGCACACAAAGCTTCACATGTGGCGTGGCAAGAGGCAAAAGCCACTAGAGACCCAGTGCTGGCCATGAGCATCCCTGCACGTGGGGTTTCTCACTCCTGCCTTGGAATATCCATAGGGCAGAAAGAACCTTCCATGGTCAGCACCATGCTGAGAAGGCCCTCATATCACCTTCTGGCCTCCAGTCCCCTCCATGTCCCCACAGAGGTCTTCTGCTCGCCCTTAGGACCACTCAACCCTTCATCCCACTGCAGCACTGCCTGAACACTTCTTGGACTTCGGGGCCTTTTGAGCCTTTCCCAGGACATTAATCCCACCAGGATAACTCCATGACAACATGCAGGTCAGGAACACATAAGCCTTCCTATTTGCTTTGCCTCGGTTCACTGCACAAAGGGTACCTCCGCTTCTACTGCCTAGAGCAGCACCTTGAGTGCTGATGGCAGAGAGTATTTACCTGTGATGCCCCGAGTGTGGAATGAACCCATCCCAAGGGCCGTTCCTCTCCCCCTTCACCTCACACCTTGTCCGCAGCTCCCGTGTGGAGCCGACGGCAACGCGGCTGGTGAGAAAGAGACGGAATCAAAGCTGCATTGTGTACGAGGGAAACAAAGGCGGCCTTATGACGGAAATAGGTGGGGATTCTTGGAAGGCTTCCCCCGACTGCAAAGAAACACATTGTAAAACAGATGTACAGAGACAGACTGGAACAGCCCGGCCCAGGGCAGCCGAACCTCCGGGTGACCACGGTGAGGTACGGGATACCAAGGAGGTGACAACAGGGGGGCAGCCAGAGGGACAGTCCTCAGGATGAATGTTTAGAGGCATCAGGCTCTCTAAAGGAGGAAGGTGGGGAACGACTGATAGAGAGGCTTTAGAAGCAGATCCCATCCTGATGGACCACCCATGTCCAGATAGAAGACGTTCTGCAGACAATGAGGGTAACCTGTGGCTCATCTCTAACCTAAAATATGAATCAGGCTAAATGGCAGCCCAGGGAAAACCACACCAGACTTTGCCTGAGGATGCATGTGCCACTTGAGCAGCTCTGCCACCCTGGCCAACACAGGAACACCATTGGGCATCTCCTCCATTTGGGCATAAGGACTCAAGTGTCCTTGGCAGCATCAACAAACACGCAGCCAACATGCATTAGGCACATCACCTTCCCCAGCTCTCTGCCTCAGCTTCCCCATCTGTAAACCAGCAGTGATAACACCTACATCCTCCATAACCTCCTCAATCTGGGAACAGAAAGGCCACGAACACACACACACCACCTTCACGTGAGCTCTGCAGTGAGCCAGCCATGCTGCAATGGGGCTGCCCTTGCATTGACTGATCCGCTTCTGCAGCAGAGCCCAATGCTGCAGTTTTAAAGAGAAGGTAAAACTTTGGCATCGTGGTGGAACTCCACCAGGGACAAACTCCTCCGTCTCCCAGGAACATACTGGGGCCGGACCTCCTACCCCCGGCTCTCCTGCCAACTGCTATGGCACCACGCTGCGAGACTCCAAGTTCACTTTCAAAACCAAGTTGGCATCTCTGCATATTTGCAAGGTCAAGGCACAGAAAGCCTTCTATAAGCCTAAACCCTTGTTTTCAAGGGCCTATTCTTTTACAAACTGATTATGAAAGCAGGCTACATATTCTTAACAAGCCCCTTTTCACGACGGCTTTCAATTCCCTCCAGTGTATAATGTGCATGTGTATTCTTGCATGGCAGGCCCTTACATACTGTTTTGATTGTTATCGCCTCGCCATGAAAGGGCCGATTGTTTGGGGTTCCCAAGATTACATCACGGCTCCCACTCGGGCACCCGCCGAGGTGTTTGATCAGGGCTCGCAGGTGGGAGGCAGCGAGCACGGGGCCCGCAGCCTTTCCCCATACCTGCCCGACCTGTTCAGCACCGCTCCTCAGCCCCGAAGACTCCCGAGGCTCTCACGCGATGGGAGCTGTGGAGGTAAGAGGGGTGGCAGCGTTCCTTCCACCAGCCCTGATGCCAATGGACCACGGTCTCTCCTCGAGCAGCAGCCTGGTCCATCCCTGGCTCCTGTTGAGACGTTGCTTTAGGTGTTTGGTATTTCAAAGCTTAAACCATACACTGGTTTGAGTTGGAAGAGGCCTTAAAGCTCATTCAGTTCCAACCCCCTGACATAGGCAAGGACGCCTTCCACTAGAGCAGGTTGCTCCTGAGAAAGCAGGTGGAGGATGCTACTCCAGCAGATTTGCCCTTGGATAACACAGTATCTTTCATCTCAACCACTCAAATCCACTAAGGAGAAAGAAATGGATATAAACCTACTATGGCTCTTGCTCTGGACTGCAGCCACCAGCCCCACTGCCCATGGGGACACAGAAACACATGGAACAATGTGTGTCCTCATCAGTCAGGGGATGCAGCATGCGCCCCAGCCAGCTCCTGGGAGTGGAGAAGCTCCTGTTGGGTCCCTGCTTGAGCCACACGCGCTACTCACATCCTAATGTAAATGCCTGCCCTTCAGCTCTGCTCCTCAGTAGCCACTTCCATACCTCTTCCAACCTCTTCTCTCCCTCTTCCCACTCAATCACTGGGCTCTAAGCGCTCTGCTGCCTGCTCTGTGTCACATCTGCTGGCCTGGCCCCCCGCCAGCCTCAAACACACACTGCTCTGCATCCGCACACAGGGAACACTTACAACCTCAGGAATTTTCTATCCCAAAGGCATACAAACCAAGTTCAAAGTCATAAAACCTGCTCTCCCCTCCGACTGCAGCAACCGGGACATGAACTTTAGCTGAGCAGTGAGGAATTCTCCAGTTTTCCCAACACAAATCCATAGGAAAGGCACTACAGAACACCCTACAAGAGCTGCAGCACAAGTAAGGTTTGCCACACTGAGTACCAGGCTTGGATGTCCCATAAGGCTGGGATATCTCCTCCCCATCCCAGCAAAGCTGGGGGGGCTCAGCCAAAAGGACGTGAGTCCGGACACCCCCCTTGGGCCATTGCTGCAAGAGCAAGTTCAAGCCCTCAGCATCAATACATGATGGGAACCACAGATGGTTGTTCCATGCGGGCAGGCACGTATCCAGCGCCCGACTGCAGAGGGTCCCATCATCCGGGGACTATGTATTCCTCTGGGAATTTAAACTCTTTATCCTTATCTCCTCGGTTATTTATGTAAGGGTTTGATTTATGAGTCAGCCTCACGCACAGGGTAAAAGTTCACATCTCCCAGATCAGGGAAGCACAAAGACACATTTCATGAGCTCCACACATTCCTGTTCTCTTCTCCCTTTCTCCACGCTTTGACCCCACGGTGCAGCAGGAAAGGCTCAGGGAGTCTTGGTGCTCGCTCCTGCTGCCACAATAAGAGTGCAAACAGCACCTGAGAGCACAGGATCTGGCCAGTGTTGGCCAAGCCTTGCCCAGCCCAGGCTGGTATCTGCAAAACAAGGAGATACAACCCAGGTCCCAGCAAAAGCCTCTTTGCAGGAGATGCTGTCCAGGAGGAATTGCCTTGTCCTGCTGCTTGCTCTTATAGCACCGAATATAAAGCAGGATCATAGGCTCATAGAGTCACAGACTGGTTTGGGTTGGAAGAGACCTTAAAGCTCATTCAGTTCCAAGCCCTTGCCATGGGCAGGGACACCTTCTGCTAGAGCAGGATGCTCCAAGCCCCATCCAACCATCACCCACAGACACCATCCAACCCCAACCATCAGCAGCATCAGGTTTTGATTAAAAGCACCTATTTTTAAATACCTGAAGACAACCCTCATGTGAAACCTCATCAACTCGATTTTAAGCCCCATCAGGCTGCAGATCATTGAAACTCGTACATATCCCTATAGGCACACCCTTAAATAAAGCAGGATTTAACAACGTGACTGCATTGATCTTGGGTAGAGCTGGAGGGAGATACAGAAGCTTATAGAGGTTATTAAAACATATATATATTTAAATATAAACACAACAGAAGGTGGGTGGTCTAAAAGCAGGGCTGGGATTATGGCCCACCTATAGGAATTCCCAATAATACCTGCCAATTAATGTTTATAGCCTCACACAAACCCTCTCCTTTTCTCTATGAACCTTCATCAGCATGTTTCATGTGGACTATTCCACATGCCATGGAAATCTCAGTGCAAATAAAGTGCTGGGGAAGGGGAATGGATTAGGGGGATATTTCTTAGGGCCTTTTTTGCCTTGTCCTTCAGCATACATAACCCATTACTTACAGGAAACAAAAGCCTTGAGCTTTTAATGGAGGAAGGATGAGTGTAGCTAATAAAGACACCATTCTTCCTCCCTGCTAGGGGGTGAAAAGAACTTGAAGGGACTCAAAGCCCAGCTATGGCTATAGATAAATGTATGTCTGTTTTTCACTCATCCTCCCCCAGCTTCCTGCAGTGCCATCCTGATGGAGCTCAGCACCCCGCTTGTGCCCATCGAAGGGCTCACAACCAACTCCCTTCTATCCACATTGGGGTCCTGACGGGGATCATTAGCCAAGAGCCAAATTAAAAGCCCCAAACTAGTTTCTCCTCTTCCCTCTCCTGCAGCATCGCTGTTAAAACACACTGGGGGAGAGCGTGAAAGCACCGGAGCGGCTCCTTTATGCAGCCTGAAAACCTGGAACCAAACAATTTACTAACAGCTGTAGCTATAAAAGGCCCTATTATTGCTCCGTGTACACTAACAATGTCTTCATTCAAATTGCTTCCCCTCCTCGGAGGGTTTATTTTTAAACCTGCTAAAGAGAGGAACAGGCCACCGGGGCCACAGAGACGAAGCTGGTGTTCAAAGGGAGCTTTGGTTGGCACTGTATGATAAGATAAACAGGGATAATGGCTTTTTCTGCCTCTGCTCTTTCTTCTTTTGCCCCCTTTCCCTTAAGGTGAAGAGGAACTGAATGGGGGCATTTTGCACATCAAAGCTTGCCAACGTAGGGCCACCACAGGGTGCTGGACCACTGCAGCACCCAGCCACAGCTCAGCCAGAAACCATCCAGTTGGCCAACAGCACACCCAGGGAAAGAGTTGGGTCTCCCTCTCAAGCAAGTGAAAAGCCAAAGGGCTCCACGTGGGAGCTGCTTTTGGCATTCCCTGGCCTCCAGGATGTATCAGTGCCCACCATAAAAAGAGAAGGAAGCAACCACTACACAGCCTTTCCACGGAGCCAGATGCTGTTTGGGAGGCCAGCTGTCTCTCCTAAGTATTATAAATCAACCCAAACCTCTCCTCGGCAGGGACATTTGAGCAAGGGATAAGGAAGAAGTGGGAGAGAAGAGGAGGGGAAACTATTTATGCAGTGATGTAAATCACTGTGAACAGCCAGTGAGGGTTTCACAGCCAGCAGCCCGGCTCCCAGCCAGCCTTTGGAGACCTCCCTGCTGATATGGGAGGTTTTCTCCTCCTCCAGCTTGGGGCAATAACCAAGGCTGCAGCACCCATCCATCCCCTGGAGCTGGAGTGCAGCAGAGGCCAGGCTGACATGGGCTTTGAACCCATCCATTTTGGACAAGGGATGGGTGTGTGAAGAAGTGCTGCCACCAAACTGCCAGCACCAATGCGCTCCAGCAGCATCACCAGCCAAAAGTGATGGCTGACAGCCTCAGAAAGAGCAGCTGCCCCCCAAACCACAGCCCTGCAATGGAAAACAAGCTCCAACAACCAAGCACCCATTTGTGAGACTCAAAGAGCAAGAAAAGCATCCTCCAAAAAGCATTTTCTCCACACCAGAGCACAGGGATGAGGGGGGAAGAGACCACCCCGGCCTCCTCAGCCTGGCAGAAGGCAGGACCAGCATCACGAGGCCAAGGTAAACCAATTCAAGACATGGTTTGCTGCCAAGAGCTACGGCTGGAACCTTGCCTGATCTGAAACAGGTTCCCTTTGCCAAGGGCCTTGGCACAGCTGCCCCTGCATCTGCTCGATGGTGGGACACAAGCATCCCACCACCCATCCATCACCCAGGGGACCCACGGTGCTACAGGCAAGCAAGGGTCCTTGCTGAGATCCAGAGACCTCATTTATGCCAGGGAAATCTCCCCCACTGATTTAAATTCACCCTGAGCCCAGTCTCAGCAACCCAGATTGCTGTGATGAAACCAAGCTACCACCTTTTTTAAGGACCAGGAAAGCTTTAGTGTTCTGCTCCTGGAAAACAAGGTCTCTGCTCTCTGCCTGCATCAGGCACTGAGCAGGAAAGCACTGTAAACCCCCAGATTAACTCCCCAGCACCACACCAGGATGGGAAGCAAGTCTAGCTGCAGGACAACAGACTATCCAGGCACTGCAGGAGCACAAAGGTTTTCCTAGTGAAGAAAACACGTGGCAGCTTTGAAGGCAGCTCAATAAGAACGGCTTCCCCACCATACTTCGCTTTGCCTGTCCTGCAGACATGGCCATGCAGGGTGATGGAGCCATTGGCAGCTGTGGAGCTGCTCTGGGTGAGGATGCATCCACTGCTGTGTTTGGTGTCATGCTGAGTTCTTTATTGGAGCAGTAATGATTTTTGTTGGAGCAGGAGGAAGCAGAGGCACCGTGGTCAGTATGGCTTCTGTCTGTCCATGAAGGAGGTTTGTTTAATAGGGATAAGGAGGTTACATCGCTACACAGGACATGGCCGTCATCCCTTCAGCCTTGCACTGTGCCTGCTAGGTGAGATCTCACCTATGCCACAAACCACACACACCAAACCAGACCTGCACCATCCGCTGAGTCTTCAAACAGGAACTGGGGAACTCCATCCAAGGTGACAGAGATGCTGGAAAGGCCCTGGGAGAGGGATTCGCCAACTCATACGGCACAGCCCTGCAAACAGCTCCATAAGGGGAAGCGATTCGAGCTCACTTTGCTTCCCAACTTCCTTTTCCTAATGGCCAAGAAAAGCCCTAGCATTCACAAAAGAAAAGCCCTCCAGAAACCCCCCCACTCATCAGGTCCCACTCATTAATACACATCTACCTTCAGGAGAGCTAATTAAAAGGTGCTTAATAAGCACCTTCCAACTGGGCTTTGTTCTGCACCCCTGAGATCCCAGGAAACATGGAAATCCCCACACAGCCCCACCTTGTCTCCCATCCAGAAGTGCTTTTTCCATTAGATGCTTCTGTGCGCAGCCTTGATCTGATAAAGAAGTTGGGATTCAACCCCACGTTTTGATCTTCCTCAGCTCCACTGTGGATCCATTCATAAGCAAGAGGCAGAGATTGCGGACGAAGAAACACCCAGCATGCCTTCTGCTGTCTCTCAGACCACAATGATCTCCATTCATTCAGAGAGAGCACAGTATAAAGTTTTTGCCTGGTTTCAATCTCCCTACATTAATCAAGCCTATTTTCTCTTTCCCAGCCTGAGAGACACAGCGTGGGAGGCACAGGCTGTCCCATGAAATAATATTTTCCAAGCCATAGTCAAAGTCTGCCTGTCAACTCGAAGCCTCTTTTCTGTCTGCTTTACCAAAGCTGGACAGGAAACAATCTGTGGGCACAACAGATCAAAACAAGGCCAGCATTCCCAGCAACAGGGCTGATGAATGGGAAGCATTGTGCTGCAGTGGAGGAAACATCATCATCATCATTGGGGCAGGGGGGGTGGTGGTGGTATAAAATATATCTGTTTACATCACTTCCACACACACAACTTGCTCCCCAGCTGCCCTAAATAGGAGCGTTCATTCAGGAGATAACCAGGCAGGTGGGATGTGGTAGGAGATGCAATGGTCCATCAGTTCAGAGTCTGTGATGGGGAAGGGCAAGCCGCAGTTAGACACCATACCCACTTCTCCCCTTCCTTACATCCATGGTGACCAGCAGCCATCAGCCCCTGGATGAAGTCTGACCTGCACCTTACAGAAGGGACTGCAGAAGGGGATCCACATGAACCCCAAGAACAGGGAAAGCTGCCATGAGCAAACCTCCCAAAGGCCCCTGCTTTAAACCCTGCAGAATCTCACTCCTCCTTGAGTTCAGCTTCAGCCCAAGGCAGAGGGTTGCCAAAAATATGCCTACATCCTTTTCACCATCTCTAAATTATTTGCATCCATGGTATCCTATGAGAACCCAGTGCCCAGACCACCCATGACTTCTAGCCCTTTATATATATATAAATACGTACATATATATAAATGTCATCCACTCAAAGTAACTTATGGCATTTAACTCGATATTGGTTTCACTCATTAAACATTCTCTCCCATTGGAATGAGCAGCCTTTTGCCAGGGAAAAAGCCACATTTAGGAGTCCCATCAGCTCCAGGGTTTGTCCTACAGTGGTACAAGACCATGCACTAGCCCCATATCCACTGAGAACAGGCTGATAGGAACATGGATGTTACCACCTAGTGTCAGACAGGAGAGGAGCAGCGACCAGGACCAAAGAGGATGGGGATGAGGACCTGCATGAGGATAACTCTTGCTTAAAAAGAGTCAGCCTGCAAGTCCAGAGCCTGTGGATCATCCCAGACACCTCCATTTCCCTGGCCTGCAGCTTGAACATGAGTCTTCTACCCTTCTATAACTGAGATGGGTTTAAAACTAACAATGCACGATACACTTTAGGGGAGGAAGAGTGCAGAAAGAGTCCCTCTGTGCTTTGCTCCATCTCCAGTTTAAGACTTGCAGATATTTCTTTCCTGCCATTATATATTTAGAATGTAATTCATAAATCAAAATCAAACGCTCTATCTGTCAAACTTAAACCTCTCTTAAACCTGGAAACACCACCACTGTTGAAATGCTGCATCCCACGGGAGGGAAGAAGCCTGAACTGAACTGCAAAGGACTATGAGATGGATGGGGGTGAGGAAAAGGCATGTGGAAGGGTCCCTTCCCACACCCAGCCCTGGGGAAGCCATGGACAAAGCACACTGGCACTGGCCAGCCCTGCCTGCACACCCAGAGCAGCGCACATTCAGCCTCTCTTGGTCTCAGCAGCCCATCTGGTTCCTGTTAACTCAGCCGCACAAGGTGGAGAGGGTTTCCTCCCCCCGCGGTACAGCGTGCAAAGAGGGGGAGGCAAAACAGCTTTCCAAAGGCACGGCTGCCCTTCTCTTTACCTTCCTGCCTGGAAGGCAGCCAGGAGCAGCTCCTGCCTCCCTGCTCACATCTGGAGGGAACCTTCCCCTCGCTGGGCTCGCTGCACCAGGCGCTGCTCCTGCACCCCGGGGACACACTCACCCTGGGTCTTGCTCCTCTCACCACAACAGCATTGTCCTGAGCTGCTGTTTACAGCTTGTGGGGCTTTCCAATGCTTCTATCCTTGCAAGGAACCAGGCAGATGAATCAGGGTTGCAGGGATGCTCTGGAGCAAGGAGGGATGCTCCTGCCTGAGGATGAGCAGGGGCCCTTGTGGGAAACACCCCAAAAGCAGGCATTAGGTCACCGGAAACCCCATCTAAACCACCATAAAACCCACATCACCTTCCCAACAAAGGCTCGAGCGTGCTACCCAGCCAAAGAAACATAATACCACCTGCACACAAAAGCCAGGAGCTGAGATCTCAACTTGTACAGGACCATGCTTCACTCGCATCCCCTGATGAGCCAAATGAGGTGGGTTCCATCCACACTGCAAACCCTAAAATGAACCAACTCACAAGGCGAGGGGCTGAATCCAGGGTGAGCGCTGGCATTGGTGGAGAGAACAGAGGAGCCAGATCGCAGGAACGGAGCCTGCACACCCGGTGGCAGCAAAGAAACACGGACGAGCACGGGCAGGAGCCTGGCAGGCAGCACTGAGAGCATCCGGGGAGATGAATGGATGGGGGAGCCCAGAAGGACGGATCCTGCAAGCCAGAGGTAAGGGGCAGGACCTTCCCAAAGGCCAAAGAGCCAGGGGATGGCAGAGGTGATGTTAGCACATGCAAAGCACCGGGCGTTTAGAAGGTGAGAATCCCACCCTGCTTCCTCATCATCCTGGTTTTGGTTTTTAAGCAATCCCCAAAGCACTTCCATGAAAGAGGAGAGATTTGGATTTGACATTAGGAAGAGTTTTTTTCCTTGTGAGGGTGCTGTGGCACTGGCACAGGGTGCCTAGAGAATCTGCAGCTGCCCCATTGCTGGCAGTGTTCAAAGCCTGCTTGGACACAGGGGCTTGGAGCATCCCGCTCTAGTGGAAAGGGTCCCTGCCCGTGGCAGAGATTGGAGCTAGAGGAGCTTTAAAGTCCCTTCAAACACAAACCAGGCTGGGATTCTATGCAAACAGCCCTTCAGGATACATCACAGTCACATCTCACCAGGGCTGCAATAAATTCAGGCTCCTGCTGAGATTTCTCCCCTCTGGGAGCAATGCAATCAGGCAGCGGTTCCCTGAGCAAGCCACCAGTTATTCATGGAGCACAAGTCAGTGAGGAAGGTCCTGTCATGAGTGTGGCACATCCCAACCACTGCAAACATCCCCAGGCATCCTGCTCAGGCTCCGCACGCCCCAAAGCATTCATAACCACTTCTGCACGATCCAAGCTCTGAAGGAATGAGCCTTCCAGAGGCAGCTCAGCTCAGTGCTAACACAGTTACTCACACCCAGGGGGGAACAGAAGCAGGATGCAGGAGGTAAACCGAGTCACACAGCTCCTTCATTACAACCCTGTATCAAAGTAATGGACACAAGGGGGATCACGACTGTCGTGTCCCCAAAGAGGCTGGCCAAGGAGCGATTTCCCCTTCAGCTGTGCCAAAAGAGGTGGTTCTGTTTCTCACATTGGCTCACAGCAAGTGTAATCCCACTGGTTTTTAAGCCTACATAACACAAATCAGCCACCTACTATTTTACTCTTGGACTTATCCCAAATGGCTTCATGGCAAAGCGGCTGCACGGAGCGATTGAGGGGCTGCCCGCAGCTGACACTGACAGCCAGATTGATGGCAACCGAGTTATTTTGTCTCCTTTTGCAGCTGACTACATTTGCATTGGTATGTTCATGGTGCAGACTCCACCTTTCATCTAACTTGATTAATGCTGTTGTAAATACAGAGAAAGAACCAGCTGCTTCTGGCTTTTTAGCTCCGACCGAGCAGCTGATGAAAACAACTCCTTTTGTTCAAGCATCTCAAGAGCCTCTGCAGACTTTGTGAAGAGCCTTTTATTCTAAAAGCTTACAGAAACTCAGTGTTTGGAGCTGGTGTGTCCTGCTGGCATCCCCACAGAGCTGGATGGTACCTGGTACAATCAAAGTGCCTGGGGCAGTGCTGTCAGGTTGGGCCCCCCATCAGCCAGGGATGTAACAGGGCATCAAATAGAGAAGGCTTTGCTTGTGTCCTTGCAGGGTTCTCATAAGCATGGCTTACTGCCTGGCCAGGGGAGCCTGGAAGGCTCCAAAACCAGCCCAGGGTCCCACAGATCCTCTGGCAGGAACACGGCAGCCAAGATAAAAACAGCATTTCCATGCATAAACCATAAGGGCTGGGAGGGTTATACACTGACCAAACACACTGCATGTCCCCAACCACGCAGACTGCAGCATGGGGCTGGTAAAGGAAGGATGAAGAGAACACGGTGTGCTATGAGGCTGAGGTGTCAAATAGAGAAAGGACTTTGGTAATAGAGCACGGAGGTGCCATTTGTGAACCAGCCACCAAGAGGTGCCAGCAGCTCTCCCAGCGCCCCGGCAGCTCCTCCAGCTCCCACATCCCACCAGATTATTCCTTCCCCAGCCAGCCCAGTCCCAGCTCTGCCAGGGGGAGCGCTCACCCCATACACCCAGGACTTGCTCCCAATTGGGGTGAAAATGCACCCAAAGCCTAAAATGCAACCTCAGGCAGTTTGGAGGAGATGAACTACCCCCTTAGGCTCACAGCAGTCCTGAGAGAAGCACAAAAGGGTTTGCCTTGTAGCATGGGGACAATGCTGGCCAGGACAGGAGCAGGGATGTGTGGAGCAGGGATGCCGAGGAACAGAGATGCCGGGGAGCAGGGATGCCGGGAGCAGGGATGCTGGGAGCAGGGATGCCGGGCAGCAGGGATGCCGGGCAGCAGGGATGCCGGGCAGCAGGGATGCCGGGCAGCAGGGATGCCGGGGAGCAGGGATGCGGGGAGCAGGGATGCTGGGAGCAGGGATGCAGGGGAGCAGGGATGCAGGGAGCAGGGATGCCGGGCAGCAGGGATGCCGGGGAGCAGGGATGCCGGGGAGCAGGGATGCAGGGAGCAGGATCTTACCTGGCACTTTGGAAGGTCGCAGATGCAGATTTTCCAATAGCCCCAAATCCAACTCCCACTGCCAGACCCTCTGAAACAGCAAGGAAGAAATCAGTGAGGCCAAACCCTACCACAGCCCTGAGATCACCCCTCCTCCTCCTGTTCTTCAATGCAGCGAAGAGTGGTGGGAGCAGAAACACAGGACTCCAGGCCCGGTCATTACCTTCTCATTTTAGTCTAGGCGTGTTTAACCTGAGCTTAAAGCAGAGCCTGTCCCGGGAGCTTTCCCTCTATGAACCCAACCAGGGGTTTCTTAGGAAGTCAATGCAGAGAGATGTCTGTATTTGGTAGATGGAGATGAGCTCTTGGGCAGAAGCTCTTCCCTGTGAGGGTGCTGAGGCACTGGCACAGGGTGCCCAGAGAAGCTGTGG
>JASSUY010029075.1:0-40491 GCA_032466535.1 Forpus xanthops
CTGTTTAAGTTTGAACCCTTTACCCCTTGTCCTATCACTACAGTCCCTCATGAAGAGTCCCTCCCCAGCATCCCTATGGGCCCCCTTCAGATATTTGAAGGCTGTTATGAGGTTGTTGGGTTTTTGTTATTTTAATGTTGGGGTTTTTTTTTGCCAACTGCCAGATTACAGTGGTGATGGCAGTTCAGGGAAGGACTAAGTCAGTGATGCCTTTCAAGGCAAATGCGGGAGCATCCAGGTGTTTAGCATGCCTGTTCTCCTGGCCAGAAATTCTCCGAGGCAAGAAAACGAACGTCAGGAGTTTGCTAAGTTGGTGGAGGCTCAGTTCAAAAGACAAACTGCAGACAAAGTTAAAATTTCACTTCTGTAAGATACGGTTCTTACTCATAAATCTGCACAGCTGAGAAAGCAAAGCTTGAAACAATACATTCCTTTCTTCCCTTCTCCCACAGCACAAGTAAGCCCAGGAGCAATTTGTTTATTTAGGAAGGTTACTTACTTTGATATAACTTAGATAAATCCCTCCTCACCAGCTAGTGAGCTTGGGAAAAAGAAAAAAGCTCTCAACATAAGCGACACATATGGGAAGCAGTTAACAGCATTAGAGGTGTGCCTGGGAACGAAGTAACACCCATGTTCATTCATTGCTGGCAATTAAACTCCCAGAACCCTAACTAAGTGTGATACAGAAGTCAATGCTGTTCTGATTATCAGCACACCAATTAGATTACATCCCAGCAAGCATACCTCTTGGCTGCAAATATCTCCTCATACAGGGGTGCCAGGCTAAGAGCGAAAAGAGTCAGGCAAGTAAGTACGAGAGGGGTAAGCCATGGAGCTACAGCTAAAGAGGAAAACAGGGATGTTCCTAGAGAGTTCAGGCAGCTGACCTTTGTGGTATTCATTACTGTGCAAGTGTGAGCCCTCACTGAAGGAGTGTCAAGGCCGTGTTGCTGTCTCTGGCTCCTGTACAACTGCAGCTTGCCCATGCCTGGAATCGGTCCAGAGCATTAGGCACTGGCTCAGGAAGGAAACAGGCTCAACACACAGAGTCCTTCCCCATTCCTGGACAAGATCCAGAGCACCAGACTGACTCACACAAGTCACTCCTCAGATCTGGATCTGATCCAAATGTTCTAGAGGCAACTGGCTCAGGGAGAGAGAAGCAACAGAGACAGAATACACTGACTTGCCTGGATGTTATCCAACACGCAGGATTTTTCTTAACTTGCTGGGCCTAGGCGTGAACCAGGAATAAACCAACCCAATAACCTAACAGCTGAGTGCCCATTCCATCTTACATTAAGGCCAGCAGAAAGACAGCTCCTGCACTGCCAGGACTGCTACAGGATTCCCCTAACCTTCTTACTCCAGCGATACATCAATTTATTTAATCCTTTAACAAGTGGATCATTTGGATTTATGTGGTTTTTGTTTTGGGATGCAAGGCCAGGTTGGAGAAATAATTTTTTAAGACACATTCAGCATCAAAAAGGGGAGCCTAAATAAGATCCACAGCTAAAAACTGATTGAGGCAAAAGTGAATTTGGAAAGAAGTGATGTCTCAGGGAGAATTCTAGAGCACACAGTGAATATGGTGCAGATTCCACAGTCGGCAAGGTCTTAAGCCAATACAGTCCTATGATACATTAAAAAAGAGTTAGCACCAGAAAATAATACAGGAAACAAAGCTGTGTAAAGGTCTCTGGGACACACTAATGTTCACCGGCGCCTCAAGGAAATGGCCCAAAAAGTCATCACTGAGAAAACTCTAGCGTTAAATAGTTGAAACAGACACCTTGTCTGTGAGACTATCATCCTGTCGTACCATTATGAATTATATTGCCTTTTACACTTCAAGGAAAAGGCAACAGCTTAAAAGAATCCCAATGACCTTTACCATGGAAGGAAAAAAGTTGCTCAAATAATGAACACGAAATACTGTTTGCATGGTAACTGTGCTAACAGTGCTCCACAGCCAAGAAAGACTGCTGCTAAAAATGACAAATCACAGAACACAGCAGAGCTAAACTAAGTCAGCTGTCAGTCTACAAAGTGTTTATATGACATACTGTCTTCTGCTACTGCACTAAAAAAAAAAAACAGAATTCTCTGATTAACCTCCAATCCTTCACAGAAAACACCATTAAAAGCACTTCACAATTACTTGAGAAACAGGTTAAGATCTTAAGGTAAGGGAGGTGCCTGGGAAGCAAGGGAATGGCAGTGAGGGTAAGGAACTGATATAATCAGCTCAGAGAACAGACATGAAAGAGCACCTTCACCTGCATGATTGCAAGAAAGAGAGAGAACCAACTTGAGTAAGAAATGCAACTGAGCAGTGAAATGAAGGCAAGAGACCTTCTTGGGCTGCAGTTTATGGGAAAGGGTGTCAACAAGAGTTAATCTGAAATCAAACACCTCATCTAGACCTCCCCATTGCCATCAAATGACAATGCACTTGGTGGAAGTGAAGTAAAAAATCCCAGCCTCATCCCATTCCCTGAGTGCTAACTGCCACCTCTGTGCTGCTCCCTCCTTCTGCCAGGGTATTTGCCCAGGCACACAGTGAACCAGATTAGGAAAATAATCCAGCTCAGTTGCTAACATGACTAAATGCAGTTTGAGACAAACTGAATTCCCCACCATACAGTTCAAACATGGGCTGTATGAATGCCGTGACAAAGGAGACGGCAGTTAAGAAGGGCAGTGGGGGAGCTGGGGTGTGAGAGCAAAACCACAGCTTTCCACAGTGGTGCTGACTTATGCCACATACAGCCCACACTGGATCCAGACTAAAGGAGCGTGAAGGACCAAAGTAAACATTACAAACATAGAAAACTGGGGCCAACTGTGGATATAGTTCCACCTTCTACCACCCATATCTGTTTGTGAAACAGGAAAATGACAGTCCAAAAGGAATGTCTCATGACAAGATTAATGTACTTATCCCCATATTTACATTTCCAGAAGACAGGGGATTGGAGATTACAATAATCTTGAACTCATCAGTATTCTTACATGCAAAATTTAAGATACTTTGATGAATTTATTTACACAAAAGCTTACTATTAACTACTCTGAGACTTACGGTAAAAAACCCTTCAGATCCTTGTGGACATGATCATAGCAATACAAAAAGAGATTTCTGCCACTGGTTTAGCTGAGAGAACAATCAGTCAGTTACCAGCTAACAAGATTTGCCTTTCACTTCTAAACAGAAGGAATTACTGTGCAAACACAAAAAAAAAAAAATGAACTCACCAGCCTGAACTGGTAGCAGGAAAAAACCCAACCAAACAAAAATCCACTTATTACGAGTTTTCTGAACATACACAAAAGCACCTTTATTTCTTACAGATACGGGGAAGGTACTGGAGGTAAGGAGCCACAGAAGAAGGCAGGTGGAAACTGGAAACTCTCCCCAACTCACCTGTGCTTGCTTTTATTTCCATTCCCAGGAGTACACTTCCCCCCTCACCCCCGCTCCGACTGCTCTGTGCTGAGGCTGCCTTTCACCATCTTGTTCTGCAAGGAGGGAAGAGAGCAAGGAAGGAGGGGCTGACGAACCAGCAAGCCAAAAGGAGGAGGATAAAGAAAATGAGGGAGAAAAGGAAGACAGGGGGAGGGAAAGTGAACATACAGAGAGTAAGAGAGAGAAAGAGAAGTCAGTATTGGAGCCAGACAGATTTTTCAGACAGAGTTTTCCCTGTGACAAAAGCAGGCAATTCTGAAAAAGTAAAGAGTTTGGGATAAGAAAGCTTGGTTAATTTTAAGAAACACAGAATTTAACACAAAAAGGTAGAACAAGCTGAGAAACATCACTTAAAATTTTGCCCCACAGATGATTTAAAACAATCTAAGACTGCAGTGTCCCCAAAAGGTGAGGTACCCCATCCCTTTTAAATCCTGCTCAGTGCCTTGGCTTCCTTATCAGTTCTGTTGCACCAGCACTTGACGGGGTGTAGACACACAGCTAGCTGGATTTGTGAGAGGAAGCTAGCTCTTCAAAAGATGATTAGTTTTCAGACAGCGTTTTCCCTGTGATAAAAGCTGCTATTTTGCAAAAGTAGCACATTCAGGATATGGATGGTTGAAGCATCAATGCTGACAGAAGGAAATGGGAAAGCTCACTGGGGAGTACGGGGAAAGGCAGGACCAGTCCCTCTGGACTTAGCTTGCTTATGCCTGAAGTGTCAAGTGCAGTTAATGAGGCAAGAAGCACCTTTGCTCTCCAGGAGCCACTTATTATGATGAGGTGTGTTTACTGATGTGAGGCATGGACTGAAAAAGGGTAAGAGGCATTATACCAGGGGACTTACTTATTATATTGTATTTATGAAGTTAGTTCTTCCACCCATTAACTACAGAAGAATGAAGTATCAGAGAGCTACTAATTAGCTACTAATGCTTAACTGGCATTACCTAAAAGCATAGTTTTAAATGGTCTCTTCTTTCTTCCTCTCAATTGCTTATATCATGCAAAAAAAACAATGCAATTTATTTTCCAGTCATTCTAGAGCAATAGCTTTCAACCTTACTGTTACTGCCTTGCAACTGGCTGGAACTCCTCTTCCCAGCCACTACAATGGGAAAAGCAGGGTGACCCTACATTCTGCCCTACAGAAGGATCTGGAACAAACCAGCAATGATCAGTGAACTGCAGGACAAGGGCAGAGTCACAGCCAAGGCAAAGAAAATTCTGCTTGACTTCAAATAAAGGAGTCATGTCTTTACTGAGCAAAAACCAACAAACTTCAGTGTCAAAGAAAGGCTGCTGGTGTTGAATTCCATTGCGACGCAACACAGAAAATGATCTGCAGTGGGACAGTTTTGAATGAAGTTCAACATTTTATTGCCTCATAAAGTACTTTTATCAGTTTAATTGGCAGTTTTCCCCCTCCCGCTCCGAAGATTACTTTGGAAATCGATGTGCCTGCTCAGTTATCTTCTTCAGGAGGCTGGAGTCTGTCGTTTCCTTCCGAGGTTCAAGCACCATAGCTGTAAGGACATATACAGCAGCACTGACCCAAGCTAGCTATGAAAAGCTTAACACTACGTTTCCCTGCAATACTTCAGGCAATAGGCAGCAAAAAGAAAACAGCCTTCGAAGACATAACCTTCCTATTTTCTTTAGTCAAATATCCAAATTTGCACACTTAGGTAGTTGCATTCCACAGTAAGGGGAGCTCACCCTTCCCATTTTTCCTTGGCAAGATCTGCAGGTTCATGTAGCATAAATGCATTGATTTAAGCCTGCTGTACATTTTTAACATTATTCCTCAATTGTACAGCATAATTTATTTCTGTTACATGACGAAAAGTAGGCCAGCTCTGGATAACAGCCTGAATGCCCCCAGAAGCTTCCAGCACATTTTAAATACATGGGTATAAATACATCATATTGTGGTAGAACATTCAAAAAGGAGCATGAGACTAATTCTTACATGTTCACAAAAGACAGATTAAAGATAATCTGTGAAGACAAAAGACCACCAGATGTCAGTCTAATTCTAGGCAGAGAAGAGATCTGCAGAGAAGACCTAACTGGGGACTAATCCCTGCTATAAGGAAACACCATTCTTCCCTATTACCACTTACTTTCCAGCATAAGCCATCCACACTCTTGCACAAGTCCTGTTGTAACTGACTGGTCACAAAAATAGACATTTTCTGGATACTCTGAGCATTGAAAACTGATGGAGAATTTTAACCTGTCCACAGCCTCCCAGAGATATATCTTCCTTTATGGGCTGGGAGGCATATTCCCAGCACTGTACCACATTGCTTATATGTGGCAAGAGAGTGCGTACTGTCTGCCTTGTCTCCTCTTTCCTTATGGACAGAGCAACTGCAGTCCAGCTCTTAGCACCACTGTGTTGGCAGGCTCCAGGAACACTCAATAAAGCATGGCCAAGCCCTAGGCAGAAGCAGCATGCTGAAAACGAGGATGGGAATTCTGAAGAGTTTAAGATCTACAGAATGACTAAACAGACATACTGAAGGCTGAGTGGTAAGCCTAGTTACTACCAACAGACTAGAACAAGGTGCTTCAAGTTCATCAATATATTGGTTCATGACGTAGTAGTCTACGTGCTTCTAAAAGCTGGTCAAAACTTTTCCATGAGCCATTTTAATTCCTCCTTGCATCCTCAGTAAATCCAAGGAGAAAAACTACCACCAGTTTCAACGCAGCACTCAAAGAGAAACAGTGAGCAATGTACTGATTCTATCCCAGAAGGCAGGAAATGAAGCCAGGTTTTCTAAAGAGTCATTAATGGTCTAAAGAACAACTGAACAGATAAGGCAAAAACTTAATTTATCTTCTTAAATCCTCCATATTCTTCTCAAGTTGATGTTTGCCTCCAGAATATACTACCAGCACACTTCACAGAACAACTGATCTAAAGCATCTGTGACTACAGATGTGTCCAGGTATAAAATTACTAATCCAAGTTTAGACACCAGAAGAGGGCACTTAAAAAAATTTTCCTAATGCAGGAGAGGATTCTTACCTTGTGCTTGGGGCACCTCACTGAGAAATTCTCTTCGTTTAGTAAACAATCTAAAGGAGGAGAAGAAGGCAATTTATTAGTTTTTTAATAAAATGCAACTTGAATAATACATCACATGTTAATCCTGCCTCACAGGTATATATTTTTCATTCCAAGATCTCTTGAAGGAATACTGTCTTATTAGCAGGTTCATCTCTTCCACCCCCGAAGTTTTAGCAAATAAAATTACTAAACACCCCAAGTGACAATGTTGCGTGGATTACCAACACAAGTTCAAGCACCCCCAGTCTCCCTGATACTCTGTATGGAGTAAGAATCACAACAGCAAGTTCACAAATCCTGTATCCCAAACCGTTTCAGCTATTCGAGCCTTCCTTGCTACAGCACAAGATGGATGCATTTATCCAATCTGAACAGATAATCCCTACCCCATGCTCCACAGGCAAATCGTTGCCTTTCATGCCTATCCCACAGCCCTGCTAACATCAAGGGCAGAAGAGGTGAAGTCTCTAGGTATGGGTGTTTATGGCAGTTTATTTGCAATCCCAAATCCTGGTGATCAGTTTACTCTTTGATTACTATGTCTAGTAGTCAAGTCACTCATGCTGCTTTTGGATCTGCTTCTGTGGCTTGTATATATGAAGTTTCTATGGTCTAAGTAGTAGTTTAATTAATGATTTACACCTATTAGGGACAGCAGGGTGCCTACACAGAACTGCTTATTTAAGAACAAATTAAGCAATACTATCATTTGAAGAGCATTTCTTTAGTGGCACTGCCATTGTAAAGTGCTGCTTCTCCCTCTCAGACTATGCCTCTAACAGATGTCAAGTAGGTGGCTCCTGAAACCTCAGTGCTATGCCCACACCAGGAGCACCACAGGCCAGTTCTCTGCCTTCCATTTGTGTTTTCAGACACCCTGCATTCAGCCTCACAGCCAAGTGAAAAAGCAGCATTCTCCTGACAGTCCAGCTCCCTCCCCTGGACACCCTGAACACCTCTCAACCAGCCCAAAGTTCTGACACTGCTCTTTCCAACTGCTCCATGGGCAAAGGCAAGCTGGCCAAACACCATCAGCGCATCAGTAGGATGGAGCATTGCCACCAACTCAGTGCAACCAACACTACTGAGAATTCTGAAAGGTGGCTGTGACCTCCCGCCTGCTCCAACCTACAAGAACAGCTAGCAAGTGAAGAAGCACAATGGTAAATAAAACGTGCTAATTTAAAAAGCTCTTAAGTATGCTGCATAACCAGTGCTACCTGCTGTTTCAATCTGCTGGAAGAGTTTAACAGACAGCAGGAGACTACAACTGAAGCTTGAGGGAAAAGCTTTCTAGACACCCAAGCTTTGGCAGAGCACCCCTCTGCTATGAAACGCTTATGTTTCAGCATGAATGCCTCTGGCCTGAATCAAAGGGAAACAGCATGCAATGGGCTAAGATACTTGAGAGATTTTAGCAAAGGGGACTAAAACCCTTAATCCTGCCACAGATACAACAATTTTAAATGCAGTATTAGCAAACAACAGGGAATAAATAAAATGTTGCCTCATTACAAGGGCAGGAATTGTACATTTAGACTGCAGCATGAATTATCACTGCATAATACAGCAATCATCGAAAATATACAGAGCAATCATCAAAACCACACAGTATGTTAGAACAGGATGGAGTTTTCTTCTTTCTTGGAAACCCATCATTGGTAATGAATGCACTTCTCTAGCTAGTACATCAGAAAGGAAGATTGTACCATGATCAGGAAGAACTGTCAGAAACCTCATACCTGACCTGCATATGGAGCTCAATTGCTTACTGGGGTTGTAATTTTTGTTGCAAATACAAATACCAGATCCAATTAATAGGAATCTTTTTGTTTCTATTAAGGGACAACTACGAAAAAATTTCATCAGCTCACTGCAGAAAATCAGCTGAATACCAATAAGGCAAAAATTGTTCATCATTACAAAGCTGGCCTGCATTTCAGTTAGCAGTTCCAAGTACTTTATATCACAGATTACAATTCATCATGAAGTCACAAGACACATAGCTATGATCAGCTCATTGTGGCAGAAAGGGAGAAAGAACCAAGACTTGTCCTTGTTTGTACAGATTTTTCTCCATAAAGCAGTCAGGGAAGAGCTAAAACATTTTTAATAGAAGCAATTATTCTTCTGTAAGCTTTACACTTTGTCTCACCCTCTGTGTTCTGCCTGCTACTCATCCTTAACAATACTTGGGAAGACGCAGGATTTCTGTTCTCTGAAAATTCATCCTATTTTTTCTGCTAGTCTTTTCCTAATTTACAGTCAAAAATCTTTTGTATGTGAAACTGCCTACGATCCATGTTGTGGAGACAAGTGTGCTGCAGCAATCAGGATCCGACTCCAGGTGGGGATGAACAAGCAGAGGGAGAGGATATCAAATTTCAGAAAACAAAGATCCTGTTTCCATGGAGACATCCCTAGGACTAAGTTATCTTGAGACATCAGAGGCTCTTCATAAATTTGGACAGACGAAAGCCAAACACAGACAACGTTAACCGCAGTCATTTCCATACAAAAATTACTTAAGTGGCACTACTGATCTTGATTTTGACTCAAATGGCTAAGAGGAGTTCAGCTCCCTTGCACCCTATATTGCCAAAGACTACTTTCTATGAAAGGACATTAAAAGGAAGGCTGAATTAGGCTATATAAAAACATCCATATGCACAAACTGGCAGCTTATGAAGCCATGTGCCTTGCATAGCAGGCAATTAGCAATAGTGGTGCAAAACCTGGCTCCTCACAAGGGTGCGACTGGAAACCAAGCACTGGCACAGAAGCTGGAGCCCAGGTTACACTGCAGGGCCAGCCTTCAGCGCTGCAAGTAACTGAAGCCCTTTCCAGATATTTCGCTCTCCAGACTGTTACAGAAAATGTAGTGCCTTTCCAAAGAGGATACTAACTTCTAACTCACACCAAGGCAGAGATGAAAGGACATTTCAGCTCACAATGCAACCGCCTAGCAGCACAACAGGCATACTTCATCCCAGCTGAGGCACGGTCACTTCCAGAGATGTTACAGTCAAACACCAAGTGTTTATGACCAAGTGTTTCCTGGTATTTTTTAAGATACAAAACCACTCACACATATTCCAAAAGCTCAAAAGCCCTTGCAAATGTTAACACAGACTTGAGGATTGAGAAGGGATCGGTCTCAGGACCTCAATAAAGCAAGGACCTCAATAAACTACCCATCAAAGCAGGATGGCCAACTCCAAATGAAACTACCATAGAACCCAAAGAACTTAATATTTGTATCTGATTCACTACAGAAAGACAGAAGCACGACATAATCAGTAATGGCTTTAGAGGCAGACAGCAGACTAAGGAAAAAGAGGAGAATGCTGATGTGCTTCTCAAGAAAGCCTACATTTTTTGCTTGGGCACAGCCAAACCCCAAGTCCTATTCCATATAGCTTATTTCTTTTATACAGATTTATTGGAAGAATGGCTACAGATTAAGACTGCTTGATTACACCCACAGACACACCCAACTGCAAACAAGGTCTTTTACTGTTGTACCATCAGGCTGAAACTTTGCATGCTGAGGATCTACTTCAAGGCGGGCTCTTTTATTTGTTTCCATTGAAAACTTCAGCTGAAGCAGCCTAACAATTTTCTTTAGAGTCTTTCCAGGAAGAAAGCTATTCTTTCCCGTTAAACTTCTCTAGAAAGTTCTAGCATACCCTGCTTTTCAGCAGGACCTCAGGCATGTCCTTGTCAGCTTAACACAAAATCAGTAAATCTCTTCGAAAAAAGCAATGGAGATTTTAATCTGCACATCTTCAGGTGAGGCTTCCTAAACTTTTAGTAGTTGGAACCTTCAAAGATTCCTCCAAATATGCTTTTTTTTTTTTGGGGTGGGGGTGGGGGTGGTGTTTGAGCAGGTCTTTCCTGTAAATGAACTTCTGGCCCCAGACTCAGGCACCCAACCCAAAAGTACTGCAGCTTCAGGTGACATTGCTAAGGCTAAGATAGGCAGAAGTGAGAAAGGCAGTCTGGAACTAGAAAAAGAGTGGAGGCTAGCAGGATGAGGAGACCAGAGCAGGGAATTAAGGATGAGTGTGTCACAAGGATTCAGCCAGAAGACTGGAGACTAAGAACTAGTGGGATAAGGCACAGAATGGTGAAATAGAGGAGATCAAGGGCAAACAGGGAGTACCAGGGTTAAGTGTGACAAATGGCTAAGTCAGGGGAACCAATCAAGAATAAGAAGCCCAGAGCAGAAAAAACCTGAAGAGCTAGAAGCAATAAAGGAGAGGAGTGGGTGATGCAAGAGCAGAGAAGAGGACACCAGAATGATAGCTACAAATCTGGGCAAAGGGAGAGTTAGAGTGGAGCAGGGAGAACTGTGTTTTAGAGAAGAAAAAGGAATAAGGAATTTGAGAAGAGGAATCTGAGACCAACTAGATAAACAGCTTGTGGCTGGTACAAAGAGCCAGAGTGGAGAAAGAATCAGACACATCCAGACTGAAGACAAAGAAACAAAAAAAGAAGATGTAAAAAGAAACAAAGAGAAGTTTTTGTACTCTTCCTGGAGAGAAGCCAGAGATTTACCAGTTTTACCAACTCTCCTATTATTTAAGCATGTTTGTGAAATTCATAGTCCAAGTATCCCATCTCCATGAAGCTCTTGCAATCTATTACTGCTGTATTACTCAAAGGAGGAAAATTAGCTTGGAATGGTGCACTCTGACAGATGGCCACATGACAACATGATGTCTCATAACAAAATTACAAGAAAATGAAGTAAGCACAGCCTTGGAACTTGAACACAAAAAGCTACTCTAAAAAAACCCAAACCTCAAAGGCTGCAAAGTCAAGACAAATTGAAGGAAAAGCCAAATTAACGTAGCCCTCTTCTATTTAGACATTTACATTTAAGATGGTGAAAATAGTATGATTGTGTACTATTTCTTGCAGAGGACACTGCCTCTTCCGCGCATGACAGAACTGCTCTTGGGAATCAGTCATGATTGTTCAGTGTATTTGTCATCTGGAGGATCCTACTGCATTTGCTGAAGTGGAGTAGAGTTAATGAGGAAGGTGTATCTGAAGAAAAAGGACAATATCTTAATTTTGATACCTGTATTTATAACATGGAAAATGCAATATACTGTATCTACTAACAAGGATTCATATTAAGCACCCCAAACTATGGGGAATATTCCCTACCATTTTTTTCATGGTAATATAAAGGGTAGGTCACAAACCAGAAAGAAATTACTAAACACAGTATGAATGCAAATCTGATGACTCTGTCTCTCAAAAGTGTGAACAAAAAGGTTGTTGATGTTCATAAAAATCTCAGGCATGACAGAGATGAGTGTCACAGAAAATGTCACAGTTCTACTTTCGGAACTGAGATGGACTCATATGCAGCAGGTAAAATACAGAATCAGTGAGGACAATGCATGTTCATGAATGAGTACTCTTCCATCCCAAAGGCTGAGGTAGGGCCTTACCCCTTAAGTAATTACTGTTTTATAAGGTACATTCATAAGAGACCAAAATCACACTTACATGGACACCTTTATATGCGGCATTTTTTGATTGTGTGATTTTTGCAACCCAAATAATATTTAACACCTTATTGCATGCAAAATCAAACATTCTCTATGTGGTACTTGTAGCATTCCACTGCAATATTCACTTACTTAAAAATATTTCTATTAGAATAAAATGAGGTGCTCCAATAGGGTGGGATTTCATGGTGAGAGGTGAGCATACCTACTTCAAATACTGTAAACACTTGGAAAACAGCATAAAATAGCTGGTGAAACAAGTGGGCTGCTGTGGAATTGGGATAACAAACAGGAAGCTTGCAACTGTTTGCCAGTCTGGAGTTGTAATCTTGAACCGTTACTGCTTGCTATCAAACTACGTACTGTATGACGGAAGTGAGTTACAGAGGACTGGAACAGTGGGGTATTATTTATTCTAAGCTGGCAGTTTTTTTTAACCCAAGAATAAAGTTTACCTCCATTGAACTACTTTCACTATTGTACACAAAACGACAGCTCACAACCCCAGGCTAGGGAGAATACCATCCAAACCATTAGCTTGTTCAATGATGAAAACTAGATCTACTCAAGAGACTGGCTGAAAAGCTTCTAAGGAGGGAGAAGGAAGGTTGTACTGCAAGTGGTACCGATGATTCTACAAACCCTGTGCACTTGAAATCATTACTACGACTATCCACAGGGCTGTAAATCTTAAAGAACAGACACCTTTCTGGTCACCTGCACCCTTTTAACAGAGAGTTTCTAATTTTTGCAAGAAAAGAGTAGTCAATTCTCACATTCTAGCCAAATATGAGTCACTGTAGCTACATTCCCTCAAACCAGGCTTTTTCCTGCACTTTCAGGTAGATTCTTTTTCATTACAAGTTCCATCTTGTCGCAATGCATTATTTATCTGATGCCATTTCTCACCATTTATATTACTGTATCTTCATGGTAGGTGAAAAACTTGAGAGGGAATAAAATTTGTGAAGTACCTGAGAATTAGTTTGTTTGTTGTGGTTTTGAACAAACATTAAATACTGTTAGTAAGCCATCTGTTCTTACCTGCATCGATGGCACATGGGTAATGGTATCGGAAGGAGCAGCCTTTGATGTAGCAGCCTAAGGTGGCTCCCGATTCCTGGCAATGGGAACATTTCTGTAAGGGAAATCAAGAAATGCCAATGAAGACTGCAACCATTTTTCCACATATATTTCCAGGTATTTTCCTGGGAATTTTAGTTAACCCCATTCCGGCACAAATTTCCAAAGTATCACAATTGTATCTTTTGACACCATACGATTAAAGGCCTTTTGAATAGGCAATAATACGACCTCTTTCAAACAATGAACTTTTCAGGTGTACTAACCAGGCAAGAGATATCAAACATTCAAACTAACCATTAAGAACTCAAAACATTTCTCAAATCTATCTCTCTGGTCCTTGTTTCAGTACCTGACAATGACATCAGTGTTAAAATTGGAAAAGAGCTTTTTTTTGTATCTACAGCAGCTTTAAAATGAGAATTAGCATGACAAAGAATGATTTAGGAGACACCATTAGTGTAAAAGTAATTTGGTTACATCATTTTCATTATCTCTAAGCAGCCCAAAAAGATCAAGGCTAAGTTGAACATTTTTTCAGAGGTGATTAAAAAAAGGTTTATCTGGAGCAGAAGATGCCATCAAGGAGAAAATAGCTCACCATCACAGAAATGGCACATCTCCAGAAGAAACGCTTGCAATACTATAAGGATGCTCATACATTTATTGTCAAAGTAGTTAAGACTCATCTGATGTCCATGTTCAATTTTCATTACTTAAACCCCATTATCTCAACTGGTCAATGATGTATTTAGCCATATTAACAGTGAGATGTGAATGCAGTAGAATGAAAGCCACTCACCCATTTACTTGATCCTGAATGACTTAAGGAATGACATATGGAAGCTGGCATCTCGTTTATACAGCAATTTTATTTCTTAAAGGTATACAGTAACAAAGGATTTTCATTAACTAATCTAAGATTCTGATGAAAACTGATTTCTGACGTTGACATTTTTCTCTTCTAAAAAGAAAACAAGCTACTTCTGGTAGAGTGCGCCAAAGGCTAAGAGATGGCTATTATTTAAAAATTAAAATGCCAATAGACTGTTATGAGAGAGAAAAAAAAAGATGACCTACAATAACTTTACAGTCACACAGAGAAATTTTAGTTGTGCTGATAAACACAACTAAAAACACAAATAAGGCTCTGTATAGCTAGTACAATTCACCATGAATTCATGTTAAGGAACATTGCCTTTGGTCACTGACTGTGCACAGATAGATGATGACATGATCTAAACCCTCTTTTTCCTATTGGGAAAGCTAGTATCAGACTCTGTGTATGCAGTTATTAACACTATCAGCAAGTGACACTGCACATCACACAGAACGCATGTGCTCAAACCAGCAGTGCGAACCTGGCACTGGACAAAGCATGATCTTTTACCATACAGGGAGATGGCCACATCATGCTAGACAACACTTCTTCACATCCCCAACGAACATACATGCTGCAGGGCAGGTCTGCAGAATAGATGTGGCCAAGGATAACAGCCACAGCGGAAGATCCTCCTCTGTGCAGTAATCATCAAGGCTTTGATTACACTGTTTCAAAAACCACTGAGGATATCTTGACAGTTACTGCTTTTCCTACTCTTCTATGCTATGCAGAGATGACTACAGTTTGTATTTAAATCACTGAATGAGGATGAAAGCAAAACTAGCTCCAGCAGTAAACCAGGCAGCCTCCTTTAAGTCAAAGCAGATGCAACTAACAGAAAAGCTTGTGAGGCGTCAGGTCTCATGACACCTTCAACTGCAGCCTTGAATACCGCCTTCTCTTTTTGGTTACGCCAAAGCATTGAGAGCCTGACCTCCCATGCTCCCTACTCAAACTGTATCCATCTTCTAAGCAGAGAATGCATATCATGACAAACTACTGCAGTATTCATGATGTAATGAAAGTGTCCCTGAGGCCTAGAAAGGGACACTCAAGCAGCTTACTTTTGCCTGTCAGAACATGAATGCTAGTTTCCAAAGATTAACAAAACAAAACAAAAAAAAAACAAACAAACCACACCAAAAAGCCCATCTAAACCAATATTTTAATGTACACCAAAATGTATGGACTCCTAGCCAAACTGCAATATAATTCTCTTTCTCATGAAAGTAAAACCAAGTTTCATGTGTAGAAAAGTATCTCTTCCTGGCTATGAAGTCAACCCTGGAAGAATATCATGTACTGGCAACAGCCTTAGATTCACCTATGCCAAATATTCACAAAGTGCAGCTTGAGGAGCTCTGAACCAGAGCTCTTTACCTGTACACTTTATTCTTTTAGATGTGGCTGACTGAGGTTAATTATTCCAACAGGATAGAACCCAAAATGTCTAGTTTTTGCTGACAGTTATGAATGTCGAGGTTTCTTCCTCAGAGGCATTCTGTCCTCCCCACTTTATCTGGTCTTTGAAGTACCACCAACACTGTTGTAACAGAAGAAGCCATTCTTACCAGGAACACTGTGTCCTGTACAGAGCAGTCAATAAAACCGTAAGAACTACAGCAGCAGAGATTAAACTGCAGCTGTGTAAAATATTTCTTAACACTAAAAAGGCACGTCTTAGAAGAGCATTCTGTGTGATACAACTGAAAATAAGACGACCAAATTTTTGATGCTTTTCCAAATGTTAATTCAGTCTTTGAACTTATTCTTTGCTCAGTCTAGCACGGTTCATCTTGCTATTCTGAAACTTGAAGAGAAACACGACAGGCATTTTGAACAATTTCAAATATGCCTATGGCACTCAGCTGAGAATGGGTACCAAACACTTTCAAAACGGTTATAGATAGGGCTGATTAGACAGTAAAAGCGGGTAGTTAAGATGCCAGAGATTAAGCATCAAGCTTTCATTTCCCTTTTTTTAGCCTGCCAGACCAACCAGATTATTACCAAGGTTACCTGCAGCTACGCCCACAACAGCAATTCCCCAGCGACTACTACACCATTGACTGCTCAAGGCAGAGATCATCTGCCGCTGCTGGCTCCCCTGCTGCTGAACAAGTCTTCATTCTGGCAGATGCTTCTGCTTTTCACAAGTCACTGACAGTCTAATGGCCCCATTTCTTCTACCTCCTGGGACCCCCGACCATCTGCTTCTTTCAGGGGAAGCTGGGGGAACCACATACACAATAACTACTCTCTTCTTTCGAGTTCTTCCTTCTTGACACAGCACAGTGACTGAACAAAGCAGACAACCTACAAAGCTGTATGGCTCTAAACCAACTTACGAGTCTATCATTAGGTCTTTGAAAGAGACTGTCATCAAGTAAAGGCCACATGGTTTCCAAATATACCCAGGTGTTTCTAGAAAGACAGAATAAGGTGATTAAAAAATGTCTGGATGGTCTCAGTCTGCTTTTGCAAGATATCACTGTCGTGCTTTAAAAGATAAAGCTATGCACAGATCCTGCTGGTACTTTCTATGGCTTTGGTAAGAACCCTTATCTTACACGCTTATGTTTCAAAACAAAACAAAAATTACACCACAATGAGAAAACATTCTAAAGACAAAATGAAATTGTGGAACTTCATACAGGAAATGTGTGAATTGGGCGTAATGACCGCTAATTGTTCTCTTTGGTTCATAAGCAAATTTGCACTCAAACTCCACTGTCCTGCAGCCATTCACCAGCAGATGGTAGCAGCCTGCTTGTCACTTGTAAAGGAATTATAGCATTCTTAGCCAGGGAAACAGCACTCAGGCTCTCATGGGAAGAGAAATTCCTTTTGCTCAGTAAGCAGCCTGCTTAACCTCCTCTGCTTTAAAGAGCTGAAGGCTGGTACTTGGAGTGTGTTCCCAATGGGATCTGCCAATGGACAGTAATCATTGCCAGGCATCTAATCAACTCCTGGCTTAAATTAAAAAAAGGGAAAAAAAAAAAAAAAGAAAGAAAAAAAGGGGGGGGGGTGAGGGAAAGACCATACAGCAGAGATTGATTCAGAGGTCCTATCTCCACAATTCATCTCTAGCCACAAGGCACATATATCTCACTTAGAATAGGCTGGAGAGACTGAAAAGTGCCATTTAGAAGAGACACTCCATCCCTTGAACTAAATTATCAATAGCATTAAAGCCAGATACATTGTCTCTACCTCTCCACGCTATTAGCAGCCCATTTCTTCCTTGCAACAGCTCATCATTCTCTGTCTACCAAAATGAAGAAACACCCAACCTGGAGGCCTGAACAGTTGGGGAAAGCCACCACAATGACAGCAGAGCTGCTCTGATTCATTCCAAATGCTAAACCTCCACTAGTTCTATTTCTTTTGCTTCAGGGTTGTGGGTTTTCCCCCCTGCCGTTTGTATGCCTGCATTTCTACAGGAGTAAACTCTACAGAAAGCACACTGCTCTAAACGTAATAAACAGAGGTGTGGATTTTGTATTTTTTTTTTTTTGTTTTTTTCTTTTGCCTCCCTCAGATTTGTATCCAACTCCAACTAGGTGCTGGAACACAAACGTGTCCTGAGCTATCTACCTTCCTCCTCCCATCCCAGTCAAGCACAAGCTCTCATACTTATGAAAAAAAGTGCCCCAAGCTGCTCATGTAAAGTACACACACCTTAACCTCCCTCTTTGGCTGTACACTGACAAGAGATGAGGCCTGTGTAGGTGTACTGGAATGCCACAGTGGACAGGGTTTTGCTGGTGGGAGGATGGGAGCTGCCAAACTAGCCCTTCTGACATTACGGGTAGCAGCAGGATCAGTTGATGAGAAGCAGAAATTAACTCCTTCTGCCTAACAGCAATATAAGGTGCTTTCAGATGATTCCTCAACTATCTTTTTGGTGGAACAACTACGAAAGCAGTTTAAGCAAGGAGAGATACAACCGTATCATATTTTCTGCATGTCTATAACCTGAGAAGTCTTTTAATGCTGATCGGTTGCTTCTTCCAGCTTGCTCACCTACAGCCCACACTCAGGCCTCATTCTAACTTCCTCTATTCCAAACACCAATTTTCCTTCTGCTTTTTTTTCTCTTTTCCCTTCACTTTCTAGACACCTCCTTGGTTTTACCCTTCTTGCATACCAATTTCAAGAATGCACAAACAGAATAAAATGGAAAGCAACTACTGAAGGTTACTAAAAAAAGGCAAGCAAAAAAATGAAATACATGTGGCATTAATTACACAGGTACAAGTCTTCACTTCACATGTTATACACATTTTTCATACTCTCTCCGTCTGTGAAATTATAAGCTTTTAGGAAAATAATTGCTTCTGCATAATTGCACTGCACAAATGCAGATGTAAGATAATGAGGATTTCAGAGTCAGCTGCAATATTAGAAAGGAGGGCCTTCTGACTATTTCTGGTTAAGCAGTTGGCAGGCTAGGCAGAGGCTCAGCTTTAATATCCAGGCGAAAGGGCAATAGAAGCAGCAGGCAGCCGCATTCTCTTTCCTGGAAAGCAGGATGCAGAGACAGCTTACTCCAACTAGCTACAAGGAAAGCTAAACCCAAAAACATTTGCACTGTTTGCTACAGGAGAAGAGAATAATTGATTCTTTTGGAAGACTGCAGTAGAAAAGGATTGAGATGAACAAGAGCAGGGTGAGCAGACATTTTTAGGAAGCAGGAGAGGAAAACAGCACTGCTGCTCTGCTATGCAGATACCGGTTACTGAAAAAAATTGCTTAGGTGACTGGGGCTAGAGACAACAAGCAATCCTGAAGGACACAGACTTGAGTTTCCATTTCCTGTCAAACAATTGAAGTTCTCCAAAAAACAGGTGCAGAATATCAGAGAAAAACAAAAACCCCACAATTAAAAAGATAAAAATCCTTTGAACTTGCACTATTCCAAGGGATCTCTTGCCAACGGTGATACACTCCTGCAGCAAGCAAATAAAGTAATAATAAAGGAAAATAGTCACTGAAGTAAAATCGGGCAACTATCTTCAAGCTAAGAATTAAGGATGAATTTAGATTCCAGGATTTCAGCAAACAGATGAATCAATGATCTGGAAGATGCTATACTAATAAAGCTGCATTAGGAACCACAGTAAAAAGTCAGAACTGCAGTGCTGCAAAGGCTGCTGAAGCACAAAGGGAAGCTGCAGCTCAAAATGGATGGCATGGAAAAAAAAATAAAAACCCACAAGAACTGAAAAATGTCTTAAAAAAGGCAAATTCTATTCAATGCACACAACACTGATTAAAGTACAACAGAAGCACTTCAAATTAAAAACAGAGCATTCCATTTCTCTCAACTGGAAAGAAAAAGAGAAAATGAGAACAGAAAGAAATTGCTCATTTTGACAAGGAATGGTTTGCCAGCAGAAATTTCTAAGGTCTTATGCAGACATGTAAGCTATTCAGCTGTACTTATAGAGATCCTCAAAAAAAGGGGGGGGGGGGGGGGGGGAGAACTGTAAGGTGGAAAACTTGTGAAGTCTGTGAAATTACCCAAGGTAAGTCAGATCTCAAACTGGTGGTAAGCAGCTGCAAAAACATCTCACAATCCTGGATAACCGCCTGATAAAATGGAGATGAATATTAATGTTGTTAAGTGCAAAGTGATACACATGGGGGAAAGATTTTTACCTATGCACACACATGATGACAGACTCTGAGTTATTTTTAATTTAATTATTATTAATCATGGGAAAGTATCAGTAGTCATCCTGGACAAAACCATCATGCAGTTCCTGCAACCGCAGAAACAAGACAACCAAAACCTAAGAAGTTATTAGGAAAACAAATCAATAATGAAACCCAAATCTTCATTATGTCTACCTGTTATTGTTGTAACACCCTGACATCTTAATACAGCGTGTGGTTCTGGTCACCCTATTAGCAAAGGATCTCAGATCAGAAAAAAAAACCCTGACTGTGGAGATTATGTAACATGAAGAGCTTCCATATGAGAAAAAAATAAGTATTTTGGAAAAGAGGTAACTGAAAGGAGACCGAGATCTACAAAATCAAATATAGTGGGCATCAGAGAATGATTCTTGGCCATTTCCAAGAAGGAAGTGTAAATAACAGGTTTAAATCTAAGACAAATCAGCTTCCCTTTTTTTTTTTTCCCTCCACACAATAATTAAACTAAGAAAGTCATCACCAAAAAACACTGCCCTGGCAAAAATGCAAGTGAGGTCAAAAACAGATTAAACAAATTCATCAAGGATAGGTACATCACTGCCAGTTAAACACAGCGATGCAAAAGAGACTAAAGCTGTGATTGCTGAAAGGAAGGAGAAAATATGGAAGCAGCACTCTGTACATGCCTGGTTTACTATACATCTCCAAAGGCAAGTGCTCCTGGCCGCTGCTGGAGGTAGGACACGACAACAAAACATACTTTTGCACCTGCCTGGAATAGCAGCTGTTTTGTAGACCAAGATATTTGATTGTGAAATTCCACACTGAACACCAAAAAACACCCCATGATTATTAAAAACAATGTAGGCACCCAGGAATTACAGTGTCACATTACAAGTTTTTAGTCCTCTTCAGTCTTACCTCCAGAACAGGAAGGTTGAGCTGAACTGTAACACCATATCAAAGAGCTGAAATCTGATCTAAGCAATAAATTCATGTTCACTACTCCATACAAGCCTAAATGTTTCACTCACTTGGTGGAGTGATCAAAGGCTTAAATGTGCATGAACATACTCCAAGAGACGAGACTGGTAAAAAGCTGAAAAAGTCATGGAGGATGACAAACCATCCTTGCCTCTCACACAAAGGAAGGAAAAAAAAAACCTAATAATGACATAATAACCTAATAAAGAAATAAGGACAAAGCATATCTGAAACAGATTATAGGTTTGATATTTCAGGAGTAAACGGATGTTAACTAAAACCTATTTAGCAAAATTAACTAAACCCAGAAACTACAAATGGCCATGAAAAAGCATGCCTAATTTCAAATCAAGCAGGCTAATGAGTACACACCTTTGTAGCCATTTCATATTTTCAAAAGGATGTTAAAGTAATGCATAGACTACCAAGTCCAAGAAGATAAGAAATGTGTAAATCTTGTTTCCTTTGATGACAAAGAGTCACCCTGAATGAGAATCATTTCAGACAACCACCGAGATGCATAAGGATTTGAATTTGCTAAAGTACTCAAGTCCAGCAGAAAAAAAATACAGTTCATGTTATTTTGGCTATTCATCTGGGGGATTAAAAGTGCAACAATAAGTGCAATTTAGTCACCAAAAGGTCTGAAAGATAGAAGAACAGAAGAAAAGAGGAAAAAGAAATTCAAATTTTCCATAACTGATTACGTGACAAGGACATACAGAGTTGTGGGAACAGAAGAGTCAACAAGAGAGAGCATTCACTCCACTTGGGTTTTGTGCTAGTACTAGGTTTCTTTCCTGACCATCTTAGGTACTGATTACAGAAAATATCCAAGTATATAATGAATTTCCATTCAGCACAACGTCTACTAAGCGCAGTGTAAACCAATAGCACGTGGCTGCCTTAAAACGAAGCAAGTCACCACTGTAAGGGAAGAGCGTTTGGATAAATCGGATAAAAAACAAAAGCTTCCCCCTGTAGTAGGGGGGAAGCAGTACCTTTGAATATCAACGATTACACTGACAAAAAAGGATAAAACTGACAAACAAGTAAATACAAACAATTCCAGGAATTTGCTTTCAAGAAGCTAACTGCATGATGGAACCAGTTTTTCTCTTGTCAAAGAAAAAAAAGGAGATGATGCTTATTATCTCCTCAAATAAAATAAAGGTCTAGTTCATTAAGGACACAATCACGAAGTTATTAGTGGCAGTGCATTCAACAGAAGCAAAAACTTTGTAAAGCTTAAAAAAGGAAATGTTTTTCAGCAAAATGAACAGTAAATGTAAGAGATTTTTACAAAGTACTAAATACCAATGCGACCTGGCACAAAAAAGGGTGCAGCATAAATCCACCCAGCCAACAACTTAAAGACTTGTAACACAACAGAAATAAACCATTTGTCATTATTTGTATTAATCTGTGCAAGCCTTTGTCATAAACAAGAGCCCCGCTGTCCAAGACACTTCGGTAATACAGAACAAAGCATTGGTGGATGCAGAAGGATGAAACAGGAATAGTGGGACTGAGCCAGCAGCATTAGGCAGTCCATCACAGCAGCAGGCTAAGCATATCCAATTGTTCAGCAGAAATCTCAGACAAGAAAGGCTTTGAAGAAATGCGTGAAGGAAAACAAAGGTAAACATGCAGGGTGTTGAAAGGGAGACACTTCATTTAAGAAATTATACAATTAGCCAGGATGCACTGAGCGTGAACCTGATCATAAGTTCTTGAAAGTGAAAGAAGAAAAAGCAGCAGGATGAAGGCACATAGAACAACGATGAATAACTTATGTCTGAGCATAAGAAAAGAGGAAGTCAGCAGATTAATGTGAAATAAGCAGGCATTTGGAAATGATAGTTCAAAAAAAAACGTTTGTAACAACATTCCAAATGGACTGTTGCTCATTAATAAAAACATCAATTCTGAAATTAAGGTCTAAAGAGCTGCTCCTATTGCACAATTAAACTATAGGACACTGCAGGCAAGGACAGCTGAAAAAGGTACAATACTAATCTTACTAGAAAACTATTAACTAGAGAAAAGGTAGCAAATAAGTATACTACTGAATACTGTTAAAAAGAGAAGGCTGAGAAGACAACAGTTCCTGCAGAAGGCTGCTGAAGCCAACAGTCAGCAGCAGAGCTATAATAAGGAGTAGCAAATCGCACACAAGTATTCCTGAGGTCACTGGTGGCGGTTGCTACAACCCAGGAAAAGAAGCCAAAGATGAGCAACAACAGTAGATGAAATTAATCCAAGAGAAGAGGCAAAGGTGCAATGCTTGCAGAAGGAGAAATGCCCGAGAGTCAGTACAACTCTCTTTAGCGATAAGCTGTCAAGTAACACACCAGTGTTAAAAAGAAAATTGGAAAGATAGAAGCTCATGAACTACAACAATAAATAATCATAGCTGAGGAAAACTAAACAAATCAGTAACACACACTGATGAAATTATCTCATATACAGAGGAGGTGGTGTATGTAAAATAATGTTTGCTGGCCAAAAATCTGAATGGGTTTAAAGAGGAATATGTTTTTGCACTATTCAATAATCAACAGGGAAAAACCCTACAAACCATTATGACACATGCGCTGCCTAAACTGCCCATTACGATAACAGCTACTTCCCATGAATTCTAAACTGAATTTATTCAGAATTATCTAGGGTGAGGAGGCTTGCCAGAGACACATGACCCAGGAAAACTTTGTATGAGCTAGCAGCAGTTTAGAAGAAGTAGCAAATATAAATAGCAGCAGAAAGTCCAAGGCCGGATGGCATTCCAGCTGGATATTACAAAGCCGCTGAGGCAGTGTCAGTAGTTTCCTTAAAGGACAGACTTAATGTTGTTCTCCTGGGGGAAGAACTTCCTCCGACACAGGATTAAGGAGCTGTCTGGTTCTCTGAAGGGAAAGTACTTCACAAAGACCTCTTGGGCTCAGAACACTGCTGAATCATGGTAAAAGCAATAATATCTAACTATTTGCAAGCCGTATCTTCAGTTTTTATAAATCGGTATCAACCTATACTAATATAAAAAGGACTGCTATGAGCCAGAGACAACTACAAACAAGTCACTGTGCAAGATCAAAGAGAAATTTCAATCTTCTTCCCACCTGAGGCACAAACTGGAGGACAAAGGCATTTTTGTTTTGTTTTTCATATATTTTACACAGACACACCCTCTTCTCACTTCTTATTCCTCCACCTTCTAGAGGCTGCAGCCTAAAGAGCGTAAGTCAGCAGTAAAATCTTTGTTAGACAGTTTCAGAGACTCAGAACAGAAAATTCTTCTTCTGGTATTGCCGCTGAAGTCTATTTGTCCAAAAAACTGAATTTATTGGTAACTATCCAGTTACCCCAGGAACTGCCTCTGAAGATTTCAGCTTAGAGGAACAGTACTAAGTGGTATCACTAAAGAATCCTTATTCTCTCCAATGATAATGTGTGGCACTTCAAAGAAAGAATAATTAAAGTATAGGAGTTAAGACTGCACTAAAACCTCGTAGAATGGTTTTATGTACCTATAATGTGCATACTAGGTTTCTTCTGATCTAACCTGAACAATTCTCTGATGCCTAGATAACAAAAAAAAAAAAATTGATTGTTTTCTGGAAAGCATCGGTTATGCACTGTGTCACCTTTGAAATTCTAGTGAGAAAATTCAACTTGAAGACTTACCCAGAAAACACCTAGCAAACTTAATAATGAATGTACATATGGTATAAATAGATTCAAGTTAGGATCTTCAGCATTTTAGCTTTCTATCAGAAGGGAGAAAGCCAACATCAGATGAACACCTTCTGTGGACCTGACTCTAAATGAGTCATCAACAAACTTTAACTTAGCTTCCTCCCATTATATCTATGCAATTAAAACAGGCAACCTTGTATCAGCTCCTTCATCTTCTCACCTAAGAAGATCAGATAATTTAAAAGCATACTGTACTTTCAATTTTCAAAGCACCCTACAAATTCGTCTTAATGGTCACAAAATAAGCGGCTTTAACACCTACTTTACAGATTAACTGTCTTGTCAAAGGCCACGTAGGAAATTCTTGACAGCAGAGACACAAAAGTCTAAAAAGTTCACAGCTCTCAAACCTGAGCTCAAGTACATGAAGTTGCCTTTCCCTCCCATTCCCACCCCTTCTTTTTTGCCTGCTTTTAAGTTTCCCACTGAGCAGCAGCGTCCTTCAGAGAAAGTCTCCATTTCAAGAGATTCATGTCAGGACACCCTCCTCCTTCTTTCCATTCCTTAGTAGTAAGTCTTTTATGAAGATGGACAGTCTCCTTTAATCATCAATAACTTTCTGAAACTTAGCAAGTGTGAGCTCTCAGTAAGAATAAAGGAGTCAGAGGTGCAAGAAAAGCTGCAATTAACAGCAGTATAGTGCAAAGTACCAACGAACCCACATTTTGTGAAATGAACCCATGAGAAAGCGGCAAACAGAGCTGAGAACTAAGGGAGTTAAGCATAAATCAAAAGAATATCAAATGGAAGGATCTAGAAACATAAAAAAGCCATTAGCAAGCAAAGACTGCACAACCAGTTTTCAACATAAAACTTTTGTATTTCCTCAAACAGAAGGAAAGCTTAAGACAGAAAATCAGCTGTTTGAGATGTGTTTATGCTACAATCAGTTGTGCAACCAGACCTCTTCAAGACACACACACTGTATTTTTATCACTAGCAGCTCAGGTACTGACAAAGGGCAAAGCGGCAGCACGCAGAGCCCTGGGTGGGCTTTGCCACTCAGTAGTGTCTGTGTCTTGAACAGGGCTGGTATTTTATGCCAAGTCTTACCCTGTTATGTCTACTCTTTGCAACATTTCACAGTTGAAGACAACTCAGGTATATCTTCATGATTAAAGTAACCCCTTAGCACTATCACAATTTCTCAAAAGAAACTGCAGGTATTAGTCAACCGAAGAGAAGTGCCTGCTTTAGGTTACTCCAGCTAGCAAAGTAGCCCAGAGGAGCAGAGGGAGCATTCAGCCCTTAGTGCTTCTAGATTGTGGATAACAGTAACAAAAATCCCCTACCTTTTCAAATGTCCAGACAAGTAGATGGTTGAGCTTAAGTAATAAATAAGTAACAAATGCTGCAAAGCTGGATACATTTGAGAACCACCTTAAACAAATTTAAAAATATAACTTTTACTGTATCTGCTAGTTTGTGTAACTAGTAATACTGTTCTGGAAAACCTTTCTATCTGAAGTCATGATCTTGACTGGTCCATTCATTTCCAGACCACTTTAAGACATCGGTTTGTACTGACACAAACTGCTGCCCCTCCTATCCCTAGCAGGGATATTTCCCTGTATCAGTACTGACACTAAGAGTCAAGAAAGCTGGCCCAGCCAAAAAATTAGCTTGATAAAAATGAGGGTGGGCATGTGTGTGTAGAAATTGCTGGCCAGATCAGCTGCCTGACTTGGTTCAGTCACAGTGCAGCTGTGCTGGCAGGTCACTGCAGCACTGGCAGAAAGGAAGGTGTGAGGGAGAAGTATGGCTTCCAACAACTCTAACTTAGCCTAGATGAAATTACTGTCATATTTTGTCTTCACAACAGACTTCTCAATGGAACAGAAGTGCTTCACAAGGGACACTTCACTTTTTTTTGTACTTTTAACAGCAAAGGAGCCCTGAACTTTTGCTACATTCCTATCTTCCTCTACCCTCATCTTATTCCACTTACTACCTCATCTATATTTCACTTCCCTGAGCCTAATGTCTAATCTAAATCTCTCCCCTGTCAGTTTAAAGCCATTTCCCCCCCGTCTCCTGTCACTACATGCCCTCCTAAAAAAGCCCCCTCCAGATTTCTTGTAGGCCTCCTTTAGGCACTGGGAGACTGTTCCAAAGTCTCCCCCGATCCTTCCCCTCACCAGGCTGATGGAGCCCAACTCAGCTTGCTCTCGTAGCAGAGGTGCTCCAACTCTCATAGCATCTGGGCTAACAACCTTGTGCCCACATCTTCAGCTACTTACCTTCCCAAGATGGCTCAGGCCACTTTTGCAATACAAGACTGCTGTTAAATGCTAATTGCTGACTAATGAAAACTAATCATCATGCAATTAAACTTTAATCGCTAAGCAGCTGGCTAAGATCCAATCCCTAACAATGAAGGCTCATTAATAAGTGTTCCAAAGTACTCTAGCCATGACCACTATACTAGAGTCCAGCTAAGTGTATGGAATTGTTTGGAAAATATTTCCTGTGCCTAGAAATTAAAACTACCCAGAGTGTAACAGTGGAAGAATAGCACAGTTTAGATAAGCTGAAAAGGATGGTTTCAAGATTCAGGGAACCCAAACTCCACTCCTGGCTTCTTCCATAACCTCAGGTAAAATGTGTAGCACAGACAAAACCTCTTTTCTCCAATTCTTTTTTCCTGCAGAGTAACCAAGTTTTAATTTTGCTGTAGTTTCTAAAATTATTACATGAATACTCATCATACTTCAGGTTGATTTTCACCTTTCTAAATCTAGGGAAAATTATCTTTCAGAACATATTTCTCTAAATCAGAAAATGTATTTGGGTTGTATAACTAGGTTTATAATGGGTAGATAGATGAAAATTAACTTTTGAAAAGAAAAAAAGTTTAAAACCTGTTTTCTACATGGTCTTAGATCTCACACCACCAACACTAAATGTCTCCGTTTTGTCTGCACCATTCCCAACCAAGGCTACTGCACAAAGCATTATGCTTCTATAGCTTCTGCTGAACTTGGTTTGCACTGAAATGTTCAGAGTGGTTTTCTTTATCACGAATGACAAACACTGGTATAGTTGAAGCCTTATTTTTTGCTTATTCAGCAATCAAAGGAGTCAGGATAATCATAGAATAGTTAGGGCTGGAAAGGACCTTAAGATCATCTAGTTCCAACCCCCCTGCCATGGGCAGGGACACCTCCCACTAAACCATGCCACCCAAGGCTATGTCCAACCCAGCTCCGAACACTGCCAGCAATGGAGCACTCACAACTTTCCTGGGCAACCCATTCCAGTGCCTCACCGCCCTTAAAGAATTTCTTCCTTATACCCAACCTAAACTTCCCCTGTTTAAGTTTGAGCCCATTACCCCTTGTTCTAACACCACAGTCCCTAATGAATGTTTAACAATAAAGAATAATTCTTTAAAGTCTCACAAAAGATAGAATGTGACTTTAATAATCCATACACTATTATACAACAGAAAGTAATAAATTCTTACCTCTAAAATAAACCTCTTATCAAACTGAACAAGCAAAGAAAGATTAAATATATACACAACTTTTTTTTCCTCCCCAAAATCAAGGAAAGTATTTTTCAAAGTTTACATGTTTGCCTGGTTGTAATCAAATAGAGACCATTTTAAACACAGAGGCATGGAGCAAAATAAGCTCCTTAAGTTCTTAAATGTCCTTCAACACTTATTTGTTAGAAGCATTCTTCTAACAAAGTTAAGGGGATACAGCTCTTGACTACCATATGGAATTTGTCGAAGTTAAAAAAAAAAATCTTAGTTCACTTTAAGTTAACAATGCAAAACACGAAGAGCACAACAACCCTTCTCCACAATTTCAGGGAATCTTAATCTATTTACCAGCCCAGCTTCAAAAGATTCAAGCTAAAATGACACATAAATGGATTGTATTCAGCCTCTATTGAGAATTTAGCAAGAGTTTGGCATCTCTACAAGTAACAGGCAACTTAAATCTTACAAAAAGAATTGCGTGAGTTTGTGGATAGCCAGACAAAAAGGTCTAAAGCTTTGTTTAGAAATTTCCTGCATAGACAAGGCCCTATTCACATTTGGAAGATATTCTTAGAAATTAAAGATACTTAAATGTATTTTTAAATGAAAACTGTACAGATTTTGAGGATCCCCGATGCTTTACAGAAAGGCCACAAATGTGGAATGAAAAAGCTGCTTTTTACATACAAGTTTCCAGTGCTTCTGGCTACAAGTAATGTAAGTGATTAAACAGCCTATTCTTTCCCAACAGTCTATTGTCAGTAAATCTATTTTCCGCTTTCCTCACTCCACATGCTAGACAAACAGTAAAATGCAAAACCACATGCAAGCACAGTCATAATACCCATACTTTGGGATAAAATAATGGCTAAGGAGTCTGCTACTAAAAATGTGCAAGACTTACTTCCCTGCCTACCCTCCATCTTCTGTCTGACCCCTACAAAAGGGGGGAATTATCAATACCAGAGAAGTCCTTCTTCTTTTCCCAGTATCATCTTGATGTCCAAAACATCAACTAAGCTGCACCTCCTTCCATCTATAGTTCGTCAACATCAATACACTGCACCATTTTCACATGATTTCTATTCACAATTAAGCAAATGAAAGCCAGCTTCAGATCATAAATGTAATTAATGTCTTCCAGTCACTCAAGATACTGAAATACGTGCATCAGAAATGTAGATGTGGATTCTGTCTGCTCACCTCTTCAGCATTTGAGGCTTGTGATACCAATACACAGAGCTGCTGTGAGATAGGAAGTGCTGTAGCACCAGTCATTCACACTTCCAGGTCTCTACCAGAGGAAGACAACTGAGATGCAACAGGGGCTCCTACCAGGTTCTCATCTATGTGGTGGCACTCTCTTACAGACCAGGAGTCACGACAGCACAGAGAGTTTCAGTAGTGCAGCAGATGGCAGTGCCTTTCTGAGAAAACAGAATCTGAAGTTCATTATTCAGCCTGTCTTTCAGAATTTCTTCTCCACCCGAGATTTCATGCTTCCTTATTTTTGTAACACTGCAGAAGAATACGAAAGATGCTGCCATTTCCCAAGGAATGTAAATGAATGTTAAATTAATTGTATTAAGGGCTGTCATTGAAAAAGAGTGAGCACACTGCCAGCTCAGGCAACAAGGTGTTTGGACACAGCCTGTCAATGAAAACCAGGAACTCAACCACTTCAAGGGTATTTGCAGAAGGTGCCTCAAGATTCTGTGGCACTCCTCACTTGAGGCGTTAAAGCATACTAAAAGCTGTTGCCAAAGATAAAAATAAGCAGACAATGTTCTCAATACACCCCTTTTTCAAACACTGCTAACAGTTCTTGAATTCATTACTGGTTTCCCTTTCCCCACAGTGAAAAATTAACAAGCTCCAGTGTCACTTCTTCCTACTCTGGAAATTTCTCCCTACTTATACAGTTTGGGGTGTAAGAAACACAGGTTTTCCTTCCAGTATTTGTCAGGCATGTGGTCTTTGAAGCAGCAGATTATTATTTCAGCTGAACCCTGACCTGATGCTGAACTTCACTCGAGGGGCTTTTTGGAGGGGAGGAAAAAAAAAAGAAGTCATGTTCTGCACATTTTTCTTTTCTAAAAGGAAGGATAATGAATTTTTTAAAGTCAGCATCCATCTCCCAACACTCAGAAACAGTAGCACTGTGGGTCTAAAACACTTCCCAGTGGTGGTGTCACCTGGGCACAATTTTGTGTTAGATCTAATGGTTCTAATTACCAGTGGAAAGGGCCTTCCCTGTCAGAGGCAGCAAACATGGTTCAGAGAGTAAGTGGATTCAGATGGCTGATCTGGCACAAAGATCCCCATCCCAAGCTAGTCTTCTGATGGATTAGCTAGCTAAAAGTCAACCCACTGTGCAAATGTAGCTCTAGCAAATGGGAAGCAAGCAGCTTGCAAAGAGGATGAAGGAGGATCACCCCTCCTGACAGCAAATCACTCCTAGCCTGGCTTAGGGATAACATAGTACATCCATGCCAAATGAGACATTCAGAATAAACTGACACCTTCAGACTCATGGTGACACACTACTTAGGTTTCTGGGGCTAGAAGCTGTTTTGCCAGAGACAGCTAACCTGCCACAATTTTTTCAGTTCGTACGGATTCCCTGGCTTAGGCATTTGATTAGCCACACAGTCAGGAACCTTTTAAGAGCAATTACTTACAGAGCGTGGGACCACTTTTGTCAGGATTTGATTTCCCAAATCTGAGAATATAAATAGTGTAATTCCTATTGATCCCTGTAGGCACCTTTCTTTACCCAATTTACAGCTAGGGTCCAGAATGGTAGGGGTAAACAAAAGAAAATGGTTCTATAAAAGCAACAGAATAAACAAAGTATTATAAATAGGTAATCCTCATTTCCTCTGTGGTACAGATTTCCATGTATAAGGTACCATGGGAGATCAGGAAACTGATCCAGTAAAGTGTGTGAAACCAAAAGCCGTTCTTCATAAAATCTGGATAGCATATGTAGGACTGGAGGTAGGTTTACAAACTAAAGACACACGCAGTGTGAGCCTGAAGGCTGCCACTGCCCAACTGTACTGAAAAAAAAAAAATCCATTAAGGATCTCTTTGCGAAGAGAGAGACATGCATTTAGGTTCTCAACTTCTGTGAGCCCGTATGTGGTTTATAAGAACTTTCTCCAAAGTCAGTCTGACCTTCTGAACAGGCTTGTTAATGGCTCTAAAGCAGATAGATTTCTCATCTTCAGGTAAGCAGCAGGCTTTGAAAGATAATCCATGGGCAGCTGAACAGACAGAGTACCAGATTGGTGAGAGAAAGCCCAGAACCTCCTTCCGTTATACCACGATCATGGGCAGATTTTACCCTTCACCACATGTTACTCCGAAGTTCTCCTGACTGAAACCCAAGATGATCCTTACAGTAAGAAGCAACACAGGAAACAGGTTCCAAGGACTTCTTTCCATGTATAAGGATTAAAAGATGTCTCAAGCTGGCAGCAAAGCAGAGATTGATGAGAAAAGCATTAAATTCTTTAGACCTGCTAAAAGAGATCTTTAAAATGAGGATAAACAAATTTTCCTTTCACAGAGCACTGTCAGCAGAAACAAAAGCTACATTTACCTTCAGCAAGGTCAGTTCTGACAAGGGGAAGTGGGAAGAAACAAACCCCCAAAAAACAACATATGAAAAAAGCCAGAAGTAATACCTGGGCCAAGCCAGAGCCTCTGCCGAAAAACAAGTGTTTTATGAAGAAATTTCACCTCCTAGTCAATAGCTTTTCATAAAGAACAGAACTATCTTCAACCTAACAATGTGCTCTGCATTGTTCTTCACTCACAGCTTCTTCAATTTAACAATGAGAATAAAGACCATCAATTCTTCTGAATGTTAAATCTGCTGACAACTACTGAAGCGACTCCCTAATTTTGCTAGTTTCAAAGGTAACCAAAGATTTCATCTTGCATGAAAATAAGTTTCTGATGAATAGGAAAACAACGAGAAGATAAACAAGATGGGAAAATGTTTCCTTAAAGTTGTTTAGAGACAACTGCATTCAACTCTTGTTTTCCAAATCTATAAAAGCAAAAGAATGGCTGACAGAACTCTGAGACACCAAAAATTTTCCAGAGGAAGAATACAGATATATTTTCAAGCCTGCTGCAGGAATACCTGCTGTAAGTTTCTTAATATCACAAAGGAAAGATCTTACCCCAAAACACTTACAATCTTTTTTAACTAGCCCAAAACATGGTGTCTGGCTATCTTCAATATTTGAAAGAAAGCTTTTTATAAGCAACAGGACCACCCTGAACAAAGGAGATGGCATTTCTTCAGTTCAAGATTCCATTAGCCTTGGAACCGAAAATGTCTAACTCTAAGAAGGCCAGTTAGCACCCTTACTAGGGTTTTCACAACAGTTTAAGAGAGAAAAACAGACTACTTGCCAGGTAGGTCCATATGCTGGAGTATTTGATTTGAACCTTAAAATAAGGAGAAGGCATTAAGCCATTCTGCATCTGAAGCAGCCCAATTAATCTGCTCAGCTATTGACATTGTCAGAGCCAAGAAGCCTTCCAGAGTGCCAGAGTAAGAGGAACACCTTTTCTACCTATGAGAAAACAAGATTCTAACATTAGGTTGCTGCTCAGAAGACAATATATTCACATCTTCTATCTAGGGTGAAACCACACTGAGGAAAACTCAAAGCTCAGGAGAATGACTTCAGTTTGATAAACCGTTTTAAGATAATACCTTCTCTGAAATTTTTCTAGAGCATCTGGTACAAGGTGATCTTTCAGCAACCTCACTAGCATTCTAAGCCTTCCTTGAAGCCGAGTATGGGGCCGTTCTCAAGAAAAACCCTGCAGTAAGAACTGGATGTTTATTCATAGAAGGAACAGAAAGCTTAACATAGCAAGAAAAAATGCTTCAAATTCCTTCCTGATTCTAGAAGGCAAATGAGAAACAGAGGTGTTGGGAGGAGGGAGAATAAATCTGTAATGATCGTCCATGTGAGGAAAAAGAGGTGAGTTTGTGTGAGAACAAGAAAGAGAGGGGGGTCACTTATGCCACTACCTCTACATTATGGTTTGATGGTTACTGCCTTTGACTAGCAGTTTCTTATTTCTACACTGGGATGCTGCAAAAGCAACAATAGAGTCAGAGCTCTAAAAAAAAAAAAAAAAAAAGTATTTAAACTCAATGATACGGATTCCATTTAAATTTGGCGCACAATTGCCCTTTGTGGGTATTACAAGCAATTTACATATATTCCGATTACGGCAGGATTTGACTTGCATCGAGTGTTACATAGATGAATTATTTATTTCCAGGCTCATGACCCTTCTTCACATGCCATACCCTAATGTCTTTCCTTACTCCAGTCAAAACCTAACACCTAGATTACTGTATGCTTCTGCACCCATCTGTCTGCTCTCTCCTGCTAAAAGCAGCTACACAGCTTGCACATCTGCTTTTCCAGACACTAACACTGATGAACTGCGTGTCACAGGGAATTAAAAGAAAATGCACTTGCAAAGCAAGTGAAAAGTAAAGAAAGAGCGTAACAAGCAGCACAGGAAATCTGCCTGAGCCAGAAGGCTATACTCAGGCAGTGGGGCAAAAGAGCCTAGTTCAGCATCCCCCCACTGCCTGGGGATGGCTTCTGGCAGGTACACCTCTGAAGACCCTGACGGCCACCTTCATGTTGCACATAACCCTCTCCTATCTGAAGGGGGAGGACATACTGCTTCCAGTGGAGAACACAGCACTACAATTTGCTAAAGTAGTATAAAAAGGTTGAGGAGAGAAACAAAACAATGTTGGAAGAAAACCTATTCCACTATTTGTGGCAGAGGCAAAAGATGGGTTGGTTTTCTGGAGGTAAGGCCAAAGAGCCCAGCATTCAGGTAGGATACCTCTTAATGTGTTTGTGTAAGAGTAACAAAACACACACAAGAAAATGGTCCCTGCCTCAGTTCAGAGTCTTGTAACAGAAAGTGGAAAGCACTGAAAGGCTACATATTACTTCTCATACACAGAAAAGCAAGCAGCATTTCTTACAGACTTAAATAGGAAGCATTAGGAAGAAGTAATTTTAGAATCAAATGAGATTGTACATCTGAGTGACGAGAAGAATCAGAACAAGATGGCAGTAGACGAGAACTCAACATGAGCTTCAGAACAATTTAAGTTTGTGGCTAAAGAACATGAATTTGGAGTAAAAAGGAAGCTCTGCGAGACACCGGGGAAAAAAAAAACTACTGGGTTACCAAAAGCTCTCCAAAGGCATGGTGTTCCAGGATAAAGGGAAGGAAAGCACAAGCAGAACTTCAGTGACTGCCACATAAAAAGCTAAGTGCAATGAACAGCCACTGCTAAAGCAGCGGAAAGAAAAGGCGTAATCAAAAGAGGACAGAGACAGGCAACAAAGGTGGAACAACACTTCAACAGCAGCACAGCTGATGGTGATAAACGTAGCTGACAGGGAAAGGAAAATTAAGTACTGGATCTGAACCTTAGCTAGAAAGAGTTCACCATTAACACTGATTACAAATGGAGTAAAAGCACAATCAGAACCACAGTGGTGAACAAGAGTCCCGGACAATGCACTCAAGAATTTTGAAATAAAAAAAGGGAAAGGAAATTAAGAGGTACTTGCAAAGGCAAGAGAGGCCACAGGTATTTTGTACCCATCTTTTTTAGAACATGGCAAACACTCGTGTCTACAGGTACTATGAAGGGAAAGAAAAACTAGGAGTTAAGCAAGTGATTAAAAGAATGAGGTAAAGAGAAAGGACACAAGGTGCAAGGGATAAGGAGATACTGTTGTACGGTGTCATAAGAGTAGATGAAAGAGTTAAGAAAATGAGAAAAAAAACGTTCTACTTGTGACAAAGGGATGATCACAACACTTAGAAGAATGTGATAAAGGGTAGGCCAAAGTGTATTCAGTCAGAAAGTCATGAAGATCCCACGCAGAGAAAGAACTACATGTCAAACAACATGCAAACCTTATGAAAAATGTTATGGATAACTGGCTGCTATTTGACAAGTTTGATTACAGCCTATCATCAACACAGCATGTTTCTTCTGGGCTTACACCCCTTGCAGGTACAGGATCACTGGAGGAAAACTCAAGAACTTGGCATTTGCTATCAGAGAAAAATAAGAACCATAAATGAAAGACATGCCTTAAAAAAAGAGGAAAAAGGTAATATCAAAATACTGGTGAACTACAAGACATATGAAAGCACATCCACATCACAAGTAGAATCCAAATGGTGGTGGAAATCCTGAAAGAAACCTTGCAATTATCAAAAACATGAAATCCAACAGTTGCATCAGAACAAGCACACACGCAAGGCTCCATGAAAACCAAATGAAATTAACTGACTTTGTTTAATGAGAGCCTAGAAACAAGAATGAAGGCCAAATCAAGTTAGGGCAAAGAAGCATGTAATTACTGTCAAAGAACAGTAAGTGACAATTCAGAACAAGCCAGGAATCAAACCTGAAGGGAAAAAGCTCATAGTGAGGAAACGAGCACACTGTGTGTAAACAATACAGAGGGAAGAGAAGATACAAAATGGATCCTAGCTCTGTTTAGAGAATGGAAGAATCTGAAGGCAACAGGAAAAAGTAGTCTAGTGCCTCCTCTTCCATGGTCTGGCTGATGACAGAGCATGAAGCAAAAGGTAACCATAAATAAAGGGATGCAACATACTTATGACAGCAAAGCAAGCCACCTAACTGGGGCTTTTAAAGCACCAGCTTCTGTCTTAGAAAATCAAGAACAGTGTCTCTACCCACAAACAGGTCGTTGCTTTAATTTTATCTATTCTCACTCTTTTACACATGCACTTTGGAGAAAGTCAGTTACCAGTATAATTTATGGTATAATCCATACTGATCAATACTAAACCCACCCACATTTCACGCAAAGCTTGCAGACCTCTGTGCAGTTCTACTCTATCCACCTTGTAAGGGCTGTAAATTCTTCTACAGTTGAGCAATTATGTATTGCAATCACAGAATAACTTAAGTTGGATGGGACCCCTCCTAAAAGCAAAGTCAATTCTGAAGCTAGATCCAACTTGAGAGGTAAAGTGGGTTGTTTACAGCTTTGCTCAGTCACATTTGTGCAACTCCTAAATTCCACACCGTCTGTCGCTCCCCCTCCCTTCAATCCAATGTCTGACCACCTTCACTGTGAAGTTTTTTGCCTAATATTAAATTGGAATTTTTTTGTTACAATTTGAGTCCACTGCTACTTGTCCTTTCACTTCATGACTCCAAAAAGAGCCCCAAGAATGTTAAATCTGCAATAGGGTAGAATAAGGGGGGGGGGGGGGGGCGAGGGGGGGAAGGGAGATCACTGTAATCACCAGAAACCCTTTAGACATCCAGAACATTCAGTAAGTAAGGAGCATCCAACTTTCTGATGCCTGAAAAATCTATCTGATCAGGTGTGGCAGAGATCTAAACAAGGTCATCAAAAGGACATCACTAGAGATATATTTAAAATGAAAGATGATTGTTTAAGACATGAGAGAAAAAGAAGAAAAAAAATGGTATTTCAAGTGGCATATATTGCAAATGGAAAAATAAATAACCATTAGATATACCAAGGTTAGGTACTCACCATCTCTTTTGCCATTTCCACAGCTTCCTGCAGCCCATAGAGCCTGCCACAGACCAGGTAGATTCCATTGGCCCAGAGAATACAACCCTCATGGACCCAAAATTCATTGCTGTCAAGAGGTAGTACAGGAATATGTAACTCCAGCTCAGTGCCACCTTCAGAAGTGGGCATAGACGGTTTTGAGTCCAAAGGAGTCTTTTCACCACCACTGCCACCATCAGCGGCTGCCTTTTTACAAGCAGGTCCCCTTGAAAGTGACCGAGAGGCTCCGCTACAGTCCTCAGAACGGTGCCGTCTCTTAAAGCGGGGATGAGCAGCTAGGCTTCTTTGTTCCTTCTGTTGTTGCTGTTCCTCTTCCTCTTCTGTATCTGTCTTGGAACCATTAGCAGCACTTTTGTGCCGTACCTTGACCTTGCTCTGCATTTCTGTGGCCCTCTTTGGAGGTGGGTTCTTGGGCAAGGTGGCTGCATAATCCTGGGGGTAGAAAGGGCCAAAGATGTCACCCATATTACGATAGTTGGCCCATTTGCCACACAGGCAGCAAACCAGAGGCCCTAAGACAGAAGACTCTGTTACCACAGGGCCTTGCAGCATAAAAGTTGAGGTGGGCAGCACTTTGCTCTCCACGTTGCTAGGTGGGGGTGTTGAAGAGCGCTGTCCTTTCCGACCTCTCACCAGTTTGTTCTGCTCTTCTTCCTCTGCATTAATGATTGTGCACACAGCGCCTAAGTCGCACTTGTTTACCACATGAATATAAGGGAAAAAGAACTTATTCTTGGAGTCAGTTTTATCTACAGTCTGAGTAGCATATTTAAGCTTGATCTCTGGTTCTTGAGGCTCTACAATTGGAGCAGCCCGTCTGGGCTTCCGCTTCCGTGGCTGGGCTGCAGGTTTTCTCCTCTCCCTCCTCTGCCTCTTCGGCTTTGGCTCACCAACAACTTCCCCTTCTGAAGACTGCAAAGGTACCGGTGGAGGTGGTGGCGGCGGGGGCAGTTGCTGCTGCTGTTGTTGCTGTTGCTTCTTCTGCTTGTTTACGCTCCCAATTGGCCTCCCCTTTTTCTTTCCAGAGGGAAAATATCCTTTTGGAGGGAAACCATCTGGCTTGGGAGAAATGTTTGTCACATCTCCATCTTTTTCCTCAGACTTTGGATTTGGTTCAGAAGTAAACACACCAGAAGGCGAGATCGGTTTTGAGTCAGAAAAGGTCAGAGCTCCAGCTCCGCTTCCAGATCCATCTGACCTTCCCGGACCAAACGACTTCTGAGAAGATGGTGCTGCTGCACTGGATCCTGATCCTTCTTTACCAACACTGGCAGTCTCAGGGACCTTTTTCTTGTTCTTATCCTCCTCACTGCTTTGCCACTCTTCTGAGGATCTTGGAAGAATTATTTCGCCAGTTGCGTCCTGGCTGGCTGGCCCCACTTGATCCGACACATCTCCTTTTCTCTTTTCAGCCTCTGGTCCATGTCCAGTCATATTTCCTCCTTCAGGTCCACTCTTAAGGGCCAGGATGTCATCAAGAGTGACAGTATCTGCACCAGTTTCAGCACTGTTGGTAGAAACGCTTCTCCTAATATTAGGAGATGTAATTTTTTGAACAATAGCTTCCAGTTTTAATCCTCGCCCCTTTCTTGGAGGCAGTATTTTGGTCTTAGCCGGGCTTGTGAGGGAAACAGCAGGGCAATTCCTATTATCAGGACTCGGCAGGTTCTTGAAGGAATCTCCCTTTGTAACCGACTTGCCAACATCTTGGCTTTGAGATGAATGGGCGTACGAGTTGTACGTTTTATCAGCTCCTTCTTTTGCTGAAGTCATCAGACGCCCTTTATCTTCACTGCCACTGTGCTTCATGTCATGTGACTGTCTTTTGGTAGGGATAGGCGAGATGAAAGAACGAACTCTCCTCCTCATAATTAATGGATTTTGAGGAGACTGGTCTTCCTGGCCAGGAAGCCTAAGCATAGCATTGCTTGGCTTGGGCAAATCTGTAGATTCTTCTCGTCGATGCCCATCACTTTCTTGAGGGCAGTATCTTTTTTGATTGGGTCCAAGAGGGCCACTGCTTTTGGCTGGAGAAGTTTGCCGAGAGAGATCCCAGCCAGATTCATGATGCTGCAACTTCTGGTTGCCATGTTTCAGTTCAGCACATTTGCTCTGAGTACTGTCACCCCCCATAACACAGCGGACAGCTTCCTGGCTTCCGGTATCGTGGTAAGAGCTACCTTGAAAGTACATCATTCCATCCTTGTCGTTTTTTACAGGACTTCTCACTCTTTCCAGAAATTGCTGTTGTCTTGGGCTTTTCCTTGCTCCTTCCTGCCTGTGCTGAGCTGCAGCAATCACACCCTGAGCAGTGCTGCTTGCCCAATCTTTGTACTCCTCTTGCTGCTGCTGGTACATCTGTCTCTTGTAATGGTACTGGGAATTTAAACTCTGGTTAGGGTCACTGAAAGCATGAGGCCTAGCATTTGTGTGATATGCTGAAGCCAAAGATGGGCCTTCTGAATTCTGAGGGTAAGCAGAATGCAAGGAAGCCCTGTTGACTCTTTCAGACAGTGTCATATGTGGGTTCATGTGATGCAGATCTCCCCCTGGACCTCTGCTTCTGCCTGGTGACATTTTCAGCTTATCAGCAAGATCCTGAAACTGAGAAGGTGATTTGCCCCTGCTACTTCCAGTTCTGCCAGGTCCTCGTCTCATCTGCATTGATCTGCTCTCCTGCTGGGGAATGTAGTCTGGAGCAGCATCGGAAACTGCAGCTCCAGGGCTAGCATTGCCTCGGAAAGATTCATGCTTGATGCCAGCAGGATGACAATGGTCTCCTGTTTTTTTACTGTTGAGACTAGCTGAGCTTTTTGACTGTTCAAAATCCTCTTCTTTTATTTGCCCACTGTGAGCTTTCATCTTGGTTTCCATGGATACTAAACCACCAGGGAGTATTACTGACTGGCTCAAGCCAGGGGCAAGACGTTCGCTCCTTCCACTTCTGCCCTCAGGACCCATGTGCCCCATTGGGTGAGGGCCAGGATCTCTGACAAGCTGCCTTAATGGAGCTATGTCACAGATCACTGACCTCCTCTCTGAGAGTGCTCCCCCTTCATGGGCAGAAGACTGAGACTCCATATCAAACTTTCTACCGATAGGGTAATCAGCTAGATTTATCTGTTTCATATCAGGAGCTGTACTGCCAGACTTCCTATCCCAGGGACCCCAGTGAGGGCTTTCCAGGAGAGACCCCATGCTTTTGTTTAAGAGGCTTCTATTGGTCAATTCATTGGTTTGACTGATTAAGATATTGGGCCTCATGGCTCCCTCCAAACTCCCAGCCATCCCAGAATGCTCTTGTGCGTTCCTGGAGTACCTTCTGTCTGGATGGTGGTGGTGGTACCCTTGTAAGACCTCCTGCAGGAGGCTGGGAAACTTCTCATTACGGCCTTTGCGCTCACTGTGTCCTGGAAAATCCAGTTTTTCTTGACTGGAAGGATATTGTGGAAAGCCACCGATATTTCTCTGTATACCTGCTGCTATGTTATCCTTGTAACTGTACCTTAAACTGCCAGGAGATTTGGAAGGTTCTGTCCTTGCAGGAAAATTTGTCCCAACAACTGCATGACCAGGCTGGCTGTTTCCCTCTCCATTATGGTTAGTGTTATCTCCACTTTTGCTTCCTTTGCTTCCTCCTTGAGTTTCTGGTTGTGTCCCTGCCTGCCCAGCTTCTTTTGCTCCACTAGCACTAGCTGGTACCTGAGTGGCTGTGGAAGCATCATCCTGTGCAGGTTTATCTTGTCCACCTGACTTTTCTACTCTTCCTGTCATGGCTTCCCGGGAGACAATCACCCCAACTGCCTTTTCATTCACTTTGGGGGCATTTTCTACAGCTACCACAGCTTCCTTTGCTCCAGGGGAGGCCACATCT